>JAOSBN010000178.1:10186789-10212480 GCA_027563595.1 Erythroxylum suave | reverse complement strand
TCCAAGCCCATCATAAAAATGTCTATCTAAACACATAATTAAATCAATTAAGGCAAAATAATAAAATAAATAAAAAATATATATATATAATTAACGAATGAATCCATAAGTCAATAAATAATTAATTCGAATAAATAAATAAAAAAAAAATTTCGGGACCCAACAGAATATGAGCTAAGTTTGAGACAGAAAGAAGCATTATTAGCTATGCTGAAGCTTAGACCAGTATTACATGAAAGGATTAGAATAGCTCAAAGCAAAGACCCAAAAGTAGTAAAGATTGTAGAGAAGATAAAATAGAATCTGAGTTCTAATTTTGAGTTGGGAAATAATGCATTGTGGTTGAATCAAAGGTTATGTGTACTAAATGTTGATGGTTTAAGAAAGAAAATTTTAAAGGAAGCACACATAGCACCCTATGTAATGCATCCTGGTACTACTAAGATGTACAATACTCTGAAACAACATATTTAGTGGCTCTAATCAAGAAGCAAATGATTGAGTATATTACCAGATGTTTGACATGCTAATAAGTTAAGGTAGAACCATAATGGAAATATGAGAGGATTCAAATGGATTTTATTATGGGTTTATTGAGAACTCCAAGACAGTATGATACCATTTGGGTCATTATTGACAGATTAATAAAATCAACTCATTTCTTACATATTAAAGAGAATAATACACTAGATCAGTTAGCTCAGAGATATGTAAATAAGATAGTAAGGTTGTATGGAGTTCCAGTATCTATTGTATCAGATCGAGATATTAGATTTACTTCTAGATTTTGAGGTAGCGTATACAAAGCATTAGGTATAAAGCCAAATTTTAGTACAACGTTTCATCCTTAGATAGACGAACAAAGTGAGAGGGCTATTTAGACTATTGAGAACATTTTTAAGGTCTGTGTTTTGGAGTTTCAAGTAGCATGGGATGAATATGTAGCTCTCATACAATAATCACTATCATAGTTGTATTGGTATGGCTCCATATAAGGCGTTATATGGTAGAAGGTGTTGAGCAACTTTGTATTGGGATGAAAAAGGCCTAAGGATTGTTGAAGGCCTAGAGTTGATTCAACATACTATTGATATGGTAAAATTGATCCGCAGTAGGATTAAGGCAGCTCAAAATAGGTAAAAAAGTTATGCAGACTAGCATCGGAGAGATATGGAGTACCAAGTAAGAGACAAGGTATTTTTGAGAGTGTCGCATTGGCAATGAGTGCTAAGGTTCTATAAAAATGTAAAGTTAAGCCCTAGATATATCAGTCCTTATGAAATTATTCAAAGAGTTGGACCATTGGCTTACAAATTAGTATTACTACCAGAAATGTCTCAAATTGATAATGTATTTCATGTTAGTATGCTCAGAAGATATTGGTTAGATTAAGCATATAAATTACCAGCACAAAAGGTTGAGATTGCATCTAATTTAAGTTATGTAGAGGTTAAAATAGTTGGATTAGATTAAGCAATTAAGAAACCGAGTAATTCCTTTGGTCTAAGCCCTTTGGAGGAATCATTCTAGAGAAGAAGCTACGTGGGAGGCTGAGTAAGACATAAAGGAAACAATACCCCCCATCTTTTTGATCAATCAGTTAAGAATTTCGAGGATGAAATTTCTTAAGGAGGGGCAATAGTCAGTTTCCAAACCTACTGAAGGATTAGAGTGTTAAATTACTTAGTCATATAAATTATATTATATTAGAATGAACTTGTTGCATTTAGAATATGATTTATATAATTTCATTCACATGTATAATATAGGCATACACACATGAATGTTGATTTAGAAAAAAAATTACACTCAATTGACATGTTTCGGGGTATGAAAGTTTCTAAATAATTATAACATGATTATGTATTTCTAATGTCTTGTATTTTGATTTGCCAATGAAAAGAATTGATGGATTACAATTAGTAATCTAGAGTTATTTGTCACAATTGGAAAATTGATGGATTAATATTTACATTTAGACTAAGAAAATTTTCAAGTAGCAAGGCAATTGACATGTGGAAATTTAGGATAACTAAGCCTATAAATTGAGTGACATATGGTAGTAGAATTAAGTGACAAATGGCCTGGTAACTAAGTGATATTTGGCAGCCTAAAAAGAGGATATGTAGCTAGCCTAGACACTTGACAAATGTCCTCTCCACTCACACCACACAATACACACATGGCAGAATCTCTTCATTTGTTATTTCTACTGAAACTCTCTCCTTCTCCTCCCTCTCACTACCGAAATGCACTTCCCCCTTACATCTCTATGTTTTGCCTAAATTTTTTAAAATTTCCACACCAAAATCCATGGAAAAATCCTTCATCAAGATATTTTTAGAAGTAGAACATTGTTGAATTTGTTGTCAGCTTCTTGTCTTTACTAAAACCATTTTACTCACACTTTGTTCTTGAGAAGATCTTGCATGCATGTGAGGTCAAGCGTGCTTGATACATTGAGGTGGGATTTGAGCTAAACAAGTAAATGAAATACTAATTTTTGTGGCATATGATATGATGACTGATTAAGGGTGGATTAAATGTAGTGTTGATGTTGAAGTTATGCTAGAAAATGATGGATGAATTAGTTAATTTTTTATTCTGTTTTTGAATGAATGAAAACAATAGTTTATAGGCTATTACATGGATGATCTAATTCAGGATTTGAGGTATAATTGACGAGAAATTCATACAAAAGATAGATGTTATTAAGATGTTTTCAAATCTGGAAAAGTTAGGACTGTATGTATGATGGTATAAAGTGAGTGGTAATGAAGCAAACGAGTTGACTTTTATGGGATTTAATGTAACCACTATGAAAGCTATACTAGCATAAAATGAAGTACCTTTGTAAGACATGAATTCTGGAAAAATTCAAGTGGTAGTGATGTCTTTAAGTATGTGAAATTCGTGGAGAATTGAGGAAGAAAGACTGTGCATGATAGTGGCTGTTGCACTAGCTTTTGTCACGATCGCAGGCCTAGTTCTAAAAAGATAATTTCTATCTTGTGTACATATTGCAGTAGTTGAGGAAAAGAAACTCTAAATTGGTGTATTTGGACTTAATTAAGGCTTAGAATGAACCTAGATTGTTGCTTGAATAATTGGTTAAGAGCTTGGCAAGTTTAGGTTATTAATTGATGTCTTAACTTAAAGAATAGACTGTTTTGATATCTATGTATCCAAATCTAGACATTATGAGATGTCAAAGGAATAAAGTGTTCTTAGGAATGCAAACATGATCATTAGGGCATGAGTAATGTGTATTAGGCATGAATGAATGAGCATTGAAGATCATGAGATAATTTTGAATAAGAACTGGGTAATTGTATGAATATATATTGCCAAAAAAGTTTGGTGAATGTATGATTGATGAATTTTGAGTAAATCAAGCTATAATGTCAGAAAAGTTTGGTGAATCTATGATTGATGAATTTGAAGTAAATCAAGCTATACTGTTTAAATGGTATTTGTATAAGAATACACACCCAAAAAGTCAATTAAGCATGCATTGAAACATAACACATACACAAGTGCATGATTGGATATTCATACGATCAAACAAATTAGTGATCAATGAACTACGTGTGTAATGCATAATGATAGACACGCAAGGTGATCATCAATATCCAGACATTGCTGGAACATCGTAGAAATAGCTTTTCTGGAGCATATTGTGAGTTAGCTTAGATGTTTAGACTTAATTATATGTGCATTTTAATCTGAAATGTGTGTACAATTAATTGATAAAGGTCAGACTTAGATCCAAGGATCTTGATATAATTATACTAAAATGAAAGTATGGCAAGTGAAATTATGCATCTCATCACATTGAAATGCATGATCAGATAAAGGAGTTGTGGCCAGAGTGACCAAAGTAGAAAAAGAGCTTTGAGCTCAAGATTGTGAAAAAAAACCTCGGGCTCATATGACATGGACTTGATATCTACAATGGATTCGGGCCAGAAATGACTTCGATGTTTGCAATGGATACGAGACAGTAAATTGGGTTAATAGGCACTTGGTCACAATAAAGCAAAAATGAAAATGGAGACATATATGCATTTGCATATACATCCCTACATGAATCAAATGATTGAAATGAATTGTGAAATTGAATTGTTTTGAAATAGTGAATTACAGTTGAAATAAATGGAGGATGTGTTGTGATATGCAATACTAGCTTACATGATTTACTTATTAAATTATGATGAAATGTGATGTGTTATTCAATATTGGATGGTTTGATATACATGTTGAATTAGGTTATAACTTGTTTTATGATCTGAATTGAGTGAATATATCGATGATGGTTCACTAACTAAGTTCGCAAACCCATCCAAAATTACAACGTTATTTTTCAAGTTCAAGGGAGTTCTAGCTAAGGTGATATAGTAAAAGTCTAGTACTTACACTTTAGGGACAAGTATAGTTCAAAGGTTTAATCAGCCGAATCTGAGAAGTCTAGATAGATGTCCTGTGTATTAGTATCCCACTTCATGTTATATTTTTGGTACTGAGACTAAACTCAAACAAATGTTGTGTAATGTACATATGGGTTATAAATTGTAACGACTTGTGACTTTATGATTGTTGGGCCCGGGTCTCTGTACTTATTTCATAGCTACATTATGTAAGGATTGGGTGGAGATCAAGGGAGGAGAAGGCTAGAAGCTCCAAGTTGTAATGAGAAACTCAAATCAGTTTCTTTCCTAGAAGCTCTCCAGCATATAACTTGTCCCAGTGACACTGACCCTTTAGGAATACTAGTAGGGCATTAGTTGATGTGTATGAAGGAAACTTATTTTGAGAATTGACGATTTGTGGTCTATTGATGGATGGAGGCTCCTAGGATTTAGAGCCTTTTTTATATGTCAAGGGGATGGTTAAACCACTTAAAAGGTCATGTTTGAACTTATTTTGAGAACTGACGACCTGTGGTCTATTGATGGATGGAGGCTCCTAGGATTTAAAGCCTTTTTTATAAGTCAAGCCTTTTGGTAAGCCTCGTGCACAAGCATGAATGTGCACCCCAAATGAGTTGTGCATCATTGATAAGTGAAGGGTTCTGCCTCTGATGAGTGAAGGTTTCTACCAAGATTGTGCTATTGTGCACCCCTGATGAGTAAAGGGTACTGTCACGATCCTACTAGTGCATGATCGTGCACCCTGATGAGTGAAGGGTTTTGTCACTAAAACTTGTGAAAATCGTATCTCTCAATTTCTTATGTCCAAAATTTTCAAACTTTATAGCACTAGAAAGTAAAAGGATAAGCTACAACTTTTATAAAGATAGGCTTGTCTGATTCAGCCTACATCAATAAAATTTAATCGTTTAAAGTTAGTCACTAATTATGTCTAGGGTAGTGTTACAACTGTGTCCCCCTTTTCTTCTTTTGCCTATTATGAGCTTTTACATATTCTAAAAAGACTCAGATCCAACAAATACTAGATGTATATACATGACTCCTAGTATAACAATTTATTTTATATCTAACCAGGGCCATCTAACAACATGCTATTCCATTTCCAACAACAATTAACAACCCATCAAAAAAGATAATTTCAAATATGTACAGAGGGAACTTCTTCAACTCTTATTTTTATTGTTTAATCAAAACGGAGTTTTTACATAGCTTTAATTACATATCAAGGTCACATCAATAGTATAATACAAAATATAAATGAATGCTCAAGCTTGATATGCTTATAAAGCTACCAAATATAGTCAAACTAACTTAGTTACAAAAGGTAGATATCTTGGAGTTTGCCAAAGCTTGCAAGGATCAATTATCTTCTCGTTTTGCACTTAAGGAGTGAAAAATAATAGGTTAAGCTATGAAGCTCAATGGCTAATACATTTATAGCCATTAGTCACGAGCCTCACATAATCAAGCATATATGTGTGTATGTGTGTGTCATTTTACTCTAACAATTAAATTATCCACAACTCTAGCTCAAAAAACTCATAGTAAAAAATGTTATCACATAAATCATATCATCTATATTTAACCATCAAAACATAACACTCAATTATGTATGATAGTTAACAAATCAAAATGAAATGCATAAACATAATGGCTTGAGAGAGTCCAATGAATCAAAATGTAGAAACCGAAGTTTACACCATGAACTAAATGAGTCCACTTCTTAGGAGCTCATATGCCACAAGCAGGCAACTGGGAGAAGGCTTTAACGAAATGATATCTCTCTTGCCTAAACACAAGCAAAATTTGATGCTTAATTCATTTCATCACATAAGCTTCTTGTGAATTTTTTCATTAATATAAAATGTTGTAACATCTTTCAAGGCATAATATGATAATAAATTATAGTGCATTTTCCAACGATCGCAATAATTCAATGTTAAGCAATTAAGCATAGAAGCAAGCAAGAATCAGCCTATCATCCACAATAACTATAAACATATTACCCACCTAATAGATTGTAAATCAAAACTCAAGTTTGGCTTTCCCCTTACTCTTGCCTTGGATTTTCTTGGTTTCCTGCAAACAATCAGATTTTCATTTAAATATACAATTGTCAAATACCAAAAATTAAACCCTAGTTTTATAGCTAACAAAACCCATTTTACAACCATTAACAAAAGTTAGGTTTCTAGCTTAATTTCTTAAAACCAAAGTCATTTCTAACCTAAAGGAATCGTTTTCTTACCTTAACAAATTCTGGCATCCTTGTTATTTCCCTCCAAAAGGGATCAATCGTGGCTCATTCTCTCGCTCTCTTTGTTTCCCACATTTTTCTCTTCTTGCAGTAAGTCTAAATCTCACTAGATTTTGCTAAAAATCTTAGCAAATCGTTCTCTCTATTTCAAGCTCCCATATCTGAAGCTTCAAGCTTTTCCCTCTCCCTCTTTTCCTCTTTCTCTCGGCTAAAATGAAGAATGGAGAAGAAAACATATAGCTTTCTTTTTTTTTCTTATTAATCTCACCTAAAATGCCATATGTCACCATTTCATTTGTCCATGAAAAGATTTTTGTTTCCCCCTAACTCTCATCTTTCCTTTATTCTATTTCACACCACAATCTCTTATTTAGTTATTCAACAACTCCTTTTATGAATTGGGCCACTCATTGCACAACTTCCAACTTATTTCAATTACATCCTTTCGTTGTAGTATTTACTTAATTTCTTCAATTCACACTTGAATTCTACTCCAATTGCATCTAAAATAAATAATTACACTCCAAAGTACTTATAAAATAGTTCAATTGGATCCTTGATCATAAAATTTGAAATTTACCAAATTGCCCTTAAACTTTCCTAAATTATGATTTTGCCCAAATAATTTTTCTGACTTTTTCAAGTTTGTTCTTTTCCTAAATTTTAACTCACTTAATACATGTCCTTGACTCTATAATTGCATTCTTAATCATTAATTATTGAAAAATTTTAAGTTCACATTCAATTTCAATTAATAATCTCACCCTCAATCTCAATTAATAATCCTATATAAATAATAGAAAAAGATTTGGGGTAAAATTTGGGGTCCAAAATTTCTCGTCCCCTTAAAGAATTTCGTCCTCGAAATTCCTACCTAAGTTTACAATTATGTGTGGATACTTCTCCTTCATGGCTTCCAAAGGCTCCCATATTGCCTCTTCTCTTGCATGGTTCTTCCTTAAGACTTTAACTAGCTTCACAGTCTTGTTTCTTAAGACCTTTTCCTTTGAATCTAGAATCTCTTCTGGTTGTTCTTTATAGGTCAAATCCTCCCTTAATTGTACCTCTGAAGGTTGGACTATGTGTGAAGGATCTGATATATATTTCCTCAACGTTGATACATAGAAGACATTGTGAATCTTAGATAATTCTATTGGCAGGGCTAACTTGTTAGCTAGAGGCCTAATCTTCTCAATAATCTCATAAGGGCCAATGTATCTTGGACTGAGCTTGCCCTTTTTACCAAATCTTAAGACTCCTTTCTATGAAGAAGCTCTAAGAAAATACTTTTTCTCCAACTTCATATTCCATCTCCTTTCTATATACATCTGTATAGCTCCTCATCCTATTTTGAGCTGCTTTGAATCTCTGCTTCACCAAATTAATCTTATCAACTATAGCTTGTACCAACTCAGGTCTTAAAAGTCCCCGTTCACCTTTCTTGTCCCAACAAATAGGAGTTTTGCTCCTCTTACCATACAAAGCTTCATAAGGTGTCATTTGAATTCTTGAGTGGTAGGAATTATTGTAAGCAAACTTAATTAAAGGTAGACGATCTTCCCATAAGCCCTTGAAGTCTGTAACACAAGCCCTTAACATTGTCTCCAATGTCCTTATTTTCCTATCTGATTTGCCATCAGTCTGTGGATAGAAAGCTGTGCTAAAATGCAACTTGGTTCCTAAAACCTTTTGCAAGCTTTCCCAAAAGGTGGAGGTGAATCTGGGACCTCTATCTGAGACTATAGAATTTGGGATGCCATGAAGCCTGATTATTTCATCTATGTATTTCTTAGCCAAGGCATTTAAAGAATCTATTTATTTAATTGGCAAGAAATGTGTTACTTGTTTAGCCTATCGACAATCACCCATATTGCATTATGCTTCCTATTGGTCCTTGGAAATCCCATCAAGAAATCTATTGTAATATTCTCCCACTACCATTCAGGAGTCGACAAAGGTCTAAGCTTGCTAGTAGGTGCTTAATGTTCTACTTTAGGCACACCAAGCATTTTCTAGCATACTATGTAAAATCTTTCTTCATTCCTCTCTACTAGAAGTGCTCTTTTAAATCTTTATACATTCTTGTACTCCCTAGGTGCCTTGCACATGAAGCATTGTGTGCCTCATCAAGAATTTCGTCCTTCAACTCTTGCATGTTTGGAATACATAATTTGTTGCCTACCACTATCAATCCATCTTCTATTATCTCTATTTCAGAGGGCTTACCATTTTTAATTTCTTCTCTAAGTTTGCTCAAGTACTTATCTCACTCTTACAATTCCTTAATCTTTTCATTCAGCACTAGCCTTATTCTAAAATTAGCAAATATACAACTAGGTTTGACTTGCCTTAACGTCACATTAAGTTGGACTAATTCCTTTAACAAAGGAAGGTATACTGTCTCCACATGTGCCATAGTAGATTTTCTACTCAGTGCATCCGCTACCACATTAGCTTTCCCTAGGTGGTACTCTATCATCAAGTCATAATCCTTTAGTAGTTCTAACCACCTTCCTTGCCTCAAATTTAACTCTTTTGGCTCATCAAATATTTAAGACTCTTGTGGTTTGTAAATACCTAGGTGGTGACTCCATATAAATAATGTCTCCATATTTTCAATGCAAAAATTATGGTAACTAGCTCCAAGTTATATGTGGGATAATTCATCTCATAGGGTTTTAATTGCCTGGAAGCATAGGCAATCACTTTATTTCCTTACATCAACATACACCCTAATCCCTTCCTTGAGGCATCATTGTATACTATATATCCATCACTACTAGAAGGCAAGGTCAAAATTGGTGTAGCTGTGAGCTTATTCTTCAATTCCTTAAAGCTCTTCTAACATTCTTCTGTCTACACAATCTTGTGACTTTTCTTAGTTAATTTGGTGAATGGGGCTACTATCATGAAAAAGCCTTCTACAAATCTTTTGTAATAACCAGCTAAACCCAAGAAACTTCTTACTTCTGCTACATTCGTGGGTGCTTCCCATTTAACTACAGCTTCTATTTTCCTTGGATCTATATGTACTCCTTTTTCTAAAATTATATGTCCAAGAAACATTACTTCCTTTAGTCAAAATTCACATTTATTGAATTTGGCATACAACTTTTTCTTCCTCAATATCTCCAAGGCAATCCTTAAGTGCTCTTCATGCTCCTTGTCACTCTTGGAATAAACCAACAAGTCATCAACAAAGACCATGATAAATTGGTCTAAGAAAGGCTTAAAGACTATTAATTAAGTCCATGAAGGCTGCAGGGGCATTAGTTAATCCAAAAGGCCTAAGTAAGTATTCAAAATGCCTATATCGTGTTCTAAAGTTAGTCTTTGAGACATCATACTCCTTTACTCTCGATTGGTGGTAACCAGATCTCAAGTCAATATTGGAGAATGCTTTTTCCCCTTGCAATTGATCAAACAAATTGTCTATGAATAGGAGGGGATATCTACTCTTAATGGTGAAATGATTGAGCTTCTTGTAGTTTACACAGATCCTCAAGGATCCGTCTTTCTTCTTCACAAAAAGAATTGGAGCTCCCCATCGTCAAGAGGTAGGCTTAATATAACCTTTTTTCCAATAACTCTTCTAACTATTCTTTAAGCTCCTTTAATTCTACTAGAGCCATTCTATAAGGTGGAATTGATATTGCTGCAGTACCTGGAAGAAGCTCTATGGTAAACTCAATCTCTTTAGGTAGTGGTAGTCCTGGTAATTCCTCTAGAAAGACATATAGAAATTCTATGACCACAGGAATATCTTATAATTTTCCTCCATCTGCCTTCGTGTCTATGACATATGCCAAGAATGTTTCACATCCTTTCCTCATCATTTTCTCTACTATTAGAGTTGAAATAATTCTAGGTGGGCTTGCTTTCTTATCTTCCACAAACACCACGTTTTCACCTTTATCAAACTCAAACTCTACTGTCTTCTGTTTGCAATTTAAATTGGCATTATATTTTTCTAAAGTATCTATGCCCAAAATCACATCTAATCCCTCCATCTTCAATGGCATTAAATCCACCATTAATGTTACTCCAGTAATGTATATTTCATAATCTCTATAAGCTTGACTAATAATGATATACTGGCCAATTTGGGTACCAATAACCAAAGGACTATCTAATGGACACAAACTTCTGCACGATCCTACTTGACGAAATAAATAAGTGGTTAGACCCTAGATTAATTAAAACAATAATATCATCATTAAACAATTTAACCATACTAGTCACAACCTTTGAAGTTGCTTCTGCACCCTCCCTCATTATTGCAAACACCCTAGCTAGTGCTTGCCCCCTCGGTCTTCCTGGAGGATGCACTTTCTTGGCTACACTAGAACTACCCACTTCAGTTGCAGTCTTAAGTCCTATAGTCTTAGCCCTTTTTAGAGCTTGCATCTAAGTTCCCTCCCATCTTACATACTGCAGGCACTCTCTAGCTATATGCCCTTTTTCTCCATAGTTAAAACAAGCTCTACTCAGCCTATAGCATTCCCCCTTATGAAAATTTCCACAATGGTCACATTTGGAAATGGATGGCTTATCCCCTTCTTCTCTTCTACTGCCTCCAATCATTGAGGCTTATTGAGAGAGAGTTCTCATCTGTTTGGTCCTACTTGCACCACTACTCCTAACCTCAAACTGTGTGAGGAAAGTCCTAGCACTCCTCTCTCTTATAGGAGCATTACCTCCCCTTTTAAACTGTTATTTTCCTTTCCTCTTTCTATTTACTGTGCTCTTTATATTCTTTACATTCTCAACCCTTAATGTAGCTTCTACTAGCTGTTGAAAGTCAAAGGAATTTTACGCCACCACTTTTTCTCTGATGGCTAAATCCAATCTTGCTTCAAACCTATAGCACTTAGTTTCTTCACTCATTATCATCTTAATTGCATATCGGGATAATTGCGTAAATTTACGCACATATTTGCTCACCGTCAGCTCCCTTTCGGTGAGATTCAAAAAATCCCTTTGCTTCTACTAGATATACACCTCAGACAAATATTTCTTCCTATAAGAAGCTAGGAAGTCCTCGTATGTCAACACTAATGATTTTACCTAACTCTTTAGTACACTTCCCCACCAATGCAGGGCATCTCCTTATATAAAGCTTGCAATATATACAACCCTTTCATCATCCTCACAGTTCTTTTGTTCTAATATCCTTTTTGTCTTCCTCAACCATGTTTTAGCTTCTTCTAGATCAGTTGTTCCATGAAAATCTAGTACCTCATACTTCCTAAGCTTTTCAAATTACTTTCCTTTTTTAATTGTGGTTAGGGTATAAGTTTGTGGTATCTAGTCCATGGCCTGGACAAAAGCTTGATTAAAGGAGTTTGCAGTATCTAGCCCATGGCCTAGATAAAAGCCTGAGTAAAGGCTTGGAATAGTCTAGGATCTAGGGGATTAGGCACATGCTATTTTAGAAGAGGTGACTCATACATTTGTGATCAAAAGGGCTCACTATCATTCCTTACATAAGCCTCAGCATTTCCTAGGGCTCTAAACTCATCAGTGCCCTCCTCTCTTAGTGGAGAGTTAGGTGCAACAGATCCTTGCAAAACTCCTTATGTTCTTCTACGAGGTGGCATCTTACTCCTTCAATTTAAACATTAATATATATCTTATATTTCATTTTAATCTTACTTCCTACATGTATGCATGATATGCATGTCACTTAATGCAATCAATCAATTCAAAAATGCAAACAACATAATAATTTGGAATTAATAGTTCTTAAATAATCTCTAAACTTATTACTTTCAATTAATCACATATTATAATAATTCATATCACAACGTATTCTAAGCCTAGGAATCCTTAAAACCTTAAGCTCTAATACCAAAATGTTGGGCCTGAGTCTCAGTACTTATTTCATGGCTACATTATGCAACGATTGGGTGGAGATCAAGTGAGAAGAAGGCTGGAAGCTCTAAGTTTTAATGAGCCTAGAATATGACCAGCATATTCCTTGTCCAGCGACACGAACATTTTATGAATACTAATAGGGCATTAGTTAATGTGCAAGAAGTGAAACTTAATTTGAGAATTAATGATTTGTGGTCTGCTAATGGATGGAGGCTCCTAAGATTTAAAGCCTTTTTATATGCCAAGGGGAGGGTTAAACCACGTAAAAGCCCATGTTTAACTTGATTTAGGCAAGTTCCAACTATCACCCTCGTGAACAGGTATGATTATGGCCCCCGAATGAGTGAAGGGTTCTGCCATGATCTTGCCCCTAACGAGTGAAGGGTTCCACCTAGCACGATCGTGCACCCCTGATGAGTGAAGGGTTCTGTCACTTTAACTTGTAAAAATCGTATCTCTTAATTTCTAATGTCCAAAAATTTCAAACTTTATACCATTAGAAAGCTAAAAGGATAAGCTACAACTTATATGAAGACAGCTTGTCTGATTTGGCCTAAACCAATACATTTTAATCGTTGAAAGTTAGAGTCACTAATTCTGTCCAGTGTAGTGCTGCAGTTGTGTCCCCTTTTCTTCTTTTGCCTATTATGTGCTTTTACATATTCCAAAAAGACCCAGATCCAAAAAACATTAGATGTACATACATAACTCCTAGCATAATAATTTATTTTAAATCTAACCAGGTCCATCTAACAACATACTATTCCTTTTCCAACAATAATTAACAACCCAACAAAGAAGATAGTTTTGAACATTTATAAAGGGAACTTCTTCAACTCTTACTTTCATTGCTTAATCAAAATAGAGTTTGTACATAGCTTTAATTACCTATCAAGGTCACATCAATAGCATAATATAAATGAATACTCATGCTTGATATGCTTATAAAGCTACCAAATATAGTCGAACTAACTTAGTTACAAAAGGTAGATATCTTGGAGTTTGCCAAAGATTGTAAGGATCAATTATCTTCTTGTTCTGCACTTGCGGAGTGAAAAATAATAGGTTGAGCTGCGAAGCTCTGTGGCTAATAGATTTACAGCCATTGATAATGAGCCACACACATTTTACTCTAGCAATTAAATTATCCACAGTTCTAGCTTAAAGAACTCATAGTAAAAAATGTTATCATATAAATCATATCATGTATATTTAATAATCAAAACACAACACTCAATTGTGTATCATGCTCAATAAATCAAAATAAAATACACAAAGATAATGGCTTAAGAGAGTCCCATGGATCGAAATAAAGAAACTGAAGTTTACACTATAAACTAAATGAGTTCGTTTCTTAGGAGCTCATGTGCCATAAGTAGGCAGTTGAGAGGAGGCTTTAAGTCAACGTGCATATGACGAACGAAATGGTATCTCTCTTACCCAAACATAAGCAAATTTTGATGCTCAATTCATTTCATCACATTTTCATACTTTCATGCCTCTTGTGTTATTTTTTCATTAATACAAAATGTCATAAAATCTTTCAAGGCATAACATGATAGTAAATTATAGTGAATTTTCCAAAAATCGTAATAATTCAAAGCCAAGCAATTAAGTATACAAGCAAGCAAGAAATCAGCCTATCATCCATAATAACTATAAACATATAACCCACCTAATTGATCGTAAGTTCAAACTCAAGTTTGCCTTTCCCCTTGCTCTTGCCTTGGATTTTCTTGGTTTCCTTCAAACAAACAAATTTTCATTCAAATATACAATTATAAAATACCAAGAATAAAACCCTAGGTTTCATAGCTAGGTTTTGTACAACCGTGAACAAAAGTTAGGTTTCTAGCTTAATTTCTCGTAACCAAACTCATTTCTAACCCAAAGGAATCGTTTTCTTGCCTCAACAAATTTCGACATCCTTAGTATTTCCCTCCAAACGGGATCAATTATGGCTCATTCTCTAGCTCTCTTCATTTCCCACTTTTTTCTCTTCTTGCAATAAGCATAAATCTCACTAGATTTTGCTAAAAATCCAAGCAAATCTTTCTCTCTTTTAAGCTCCCATATTCGAAGGTTCAAGCATTTCCCTCTCCCTCTTTTCCTCTTTCTCTCGGCTAAAATGAGGAATGGAGAAAGCATATAGACTTCTTTCATTTTCTTATCAATCTCACCTAAAATGCCACATGTCACCATTTCATTTATCCAAGTCAAGATTTTTGTCTCCCATTATCTCTCATCTTTCCTTTATTCTATCTCACACCATAATCTCTTATTTAGTTATTCAATTCACTCCCTTCATAAATTGGGCCACTATTTACACAACTTCCAATTTATCTCAGTTACATCCTTTCAATGTAGTATTTACTTAATCTCTTCAATTCACGCTTGAATTACACTCCAAATTACTTATAAAATAGTTCAATTGAATCCTTGAATTTCGAAATTTACCAAATTGCCTTAAACTTTCATAAATTACAATTTTGCCCAAACAATTTTTCTCAATTTTTTCAATTCAGTCCTTTTTCCAAATTTTAACTAACTTAATACATGTCCTCAACTCCATAATTGCATTCTCAATCATTAATCACCGAAAAATTTTAAATTCACAATGAATTTCAATTAATAATCATGTATGAATAATAGAAATAGATTCGGGGTAAAATTTGGGGTTCAACAACATTTGTGAATGAAATGGCAAGAATTGAACACTTAGAATGCTTATGATATGTTTGATGCCTTTAATGAGTTAGTTTGATTATTTTAATGTATCATTTTCATAGAGTATGTTTTGGACTATCCTCTGGTATGTTTGGATATATGCTTTGTGGAAGTGATATGTTACAAATTGACCTCTAAAATTTTAATATGAGCTTTTGTTATTCTTATTTATAGGCCATGATTATAACAATCTAGTTTATTAACCACACATTATATATTAACATAGAATCATATAATTTCATTATAAGATGATTATTTCTTATATGTGATTGCATCCATATGTTTTCTTCAAAATAGAGAATAATACAATAGAAAAAACCAAGTTTAAAAATATTATATATGGTACAAACTAAAATTGATCTATGCATAAAACAATATCTTTGTTGGCTATTCAAATTTTCAAAAAGAGTATAGGTATTATGATCCTCTAACTCTATACTACATATAACTTTCATTGCCTCTTTTTATGAATATGAGCTATATTATTTAGAAAGAATTCTAAATACCTTCCTGGGGGAGAATTCTAGTTGTATGAATATATTGGAAAAGGTGATAAGCTTTTAAAACTAAAAATAATTGAAAAATTAATTTAGATTAGACGAAAAACTTTTTGATAACATCCGTACAATCTTAGTTCATCTAAAAAATGAGTCAAAATCATTATTAACTACATACTTGGCTATGTTAATACCATTAAGTGAAATAATCATATATGAATTTTGATCCTTAGCTACTCTGACACCTCATTTGTGCAATAATTCTTCTATTCTTTATGAAAATTTAACTTTAATGTATCCAAGCCTAATCTTAAGGTTAACTTGAAATATCTAACCAATAATTCTATCTCTATGTATAGATTATCTAAATCATATGCATTTATTATTACAATAATTAAATGTAGTTGGATGTTCACTTCAAACTTCAAATTAGATGGTAGCATTTAAAGACATAGAGCAATGTCACTTACAAAGGGGTATACAAAAAGTTATAGGGTGGATTTCCAAGAGAATATTATAGCTAAACTTGACATAATTTACATTCTCCTATCTATAATAGAAAATCAAAGATAACGTAGCAATATGTTGATGTTTAAAACAAATCCCTTATTATGAAATTAAAATAAGAAATCCATATAAAACTACCACCAAAAGTGAAATATAGTTCTTCAATATACAAAAACAAAGCTTGATAAATTTAAGAAATCATTGTTTTCATCGTATGGATTTAATTATCACACAAAGCATGGTTTGGGAGGTTACGTTTAATGATAAAGACATTTATTATAAGTAAAGTAAGTTCATAACATACTTTATTTATAAAACATAAAGAAGGGAAGGTAATAACTTTAAATGTGTATGCTAATGATATGGTCTTAATAGGAGATGAAGTTATTACAAGAATATTTGACTATAAGTTTGAAATAAAGAATATTGGATAACTTAATTAATTTTTTTGGGAGTTAAAATAGAAAGAACAAATTGAGACTTTTTTCCTTCGTAACAAAAGAATATTTGCAGGATCATTTTGATATATGAAGGCTTACTTGCAAACTTATAGTAATACCTATATAAGTGAATTACAAGTTTGGAAAATTTTCTAAGCAAAACTCTAACAAACATAGATCACTATCGGTAATTAGTTAGAAATTAATTAATTTATCAAATACAAAGGCTAAATATAACCTCTATTATGACTTTTGTAAGTTTGTTCATGCATGTAGAAAGTGAAGAACATATAGATGCATGATTAGGTGTTTATTGTTTGTAGATTTTAATATTAAACCCTCGATAATCTGTAAGCAAACAGTTCATTAATGTAGTATCAATGGTGTCGATCCCACCAGGAGGGAGTTAATTTAATTCTAAAATCTAAGGCTAGACATAAAAACAGACATCCAAAATGCCTCAAAACTAAAAACAAGAATTCAATTCAATCAATCAAATTAAGAATCAAAGATGAATATACTAACTATTAAACAATTTCAACACACAAAGAATCAACTAAAAGAATTTACCAATTGAGAGAAAGGAAATTTTACCTATCCTTAATGATAACCTAATTGATTATGAATTATCATATTGTTGGTTTTAAACTATCCTAGGGTTGATTACACTCTCTTGAGCTATAACTGTTAACTGTAAATCATAAACCCTAATTGGATTATAGGAGTTGCAATCTCTCAATTTACAATCTATCTAAAACCCTAATTAGTTATGAAATTTTCTAATAAACTATCAGAAACCTATACAAGATCTCCTTTCAGGCAATTTCTCAATCTGATTCAATTTTTATCTCTACTAAATCACATAACTCTCGTTACTCCGATTTAATCATTTTTCATTTGATTCACCTTCTCAGTTTATTACTGAATTATGAAATTGTAAAATCAAACCACAACAAATCCAAATAACACATAACAATCAAATTTTCATTAATTCAACAATAAATCTCCGAAAGTAAGTTTAGTACATCCTTGACATTTCTGATCCAATCATTACTATTCAATGCAATTCTATACAACGATAAAATTGAAAATAACAGGAAATATAATCGAAAGGAGGATGGGAGGTAGCGATGTCGGGAAGACTCTTGATATGGGAAGTATATCAAGTCTGCTTCTTCTCCTCTTCTCTTTTCCTTCTTCTCTTCCTTAATCTCTCGATGAATTCTCTCAAGGATTTCTCAAAATGGCTGATGCAAAAGCTCCTTTTCTCTTCCTCTTTATGTTCATTCTATACTTCTTTATGTTTTTGGTAACTCTAAAGTTTTTTTAGGGTCTAAAAGCTCCAAAAATCCCTCAAATATGAAGTTCATGAGTGTCCACGCATCTGCCTGACACAGCCGATGATCATGGCCCTATAGGCCATGGCTGTGACCTACATCTAAGCCTTTTATCACGATCAGGCCATGATTATGGGCCAAAAGATTAGATCGTGATCGTGTGTAACATCCCATTATCCCATGCTAAGGGTTAAGACCCTAGAATACAGTACATGAAAGATTATTGAATGTCTAAAAAGTGCATTTCATGCTCATGCATAATATGACGTACACACACGTATGTGAATATTAATTTTTGTACATTAAAATGATTATATATGCATTCATTGACATTTCTAGGTATGATTGATTTATAAATGAGATTTTTATATGAATTGTGATTTATATAACTTGAAAATTAATTTGGAGTATATAAATGTTGATTTTGAAATTTTGGTGAAATTTAGGAAATTTTTGAAACTTTGGGTTTTTTTTTTACCAGGAAAAATGCCAAGTGTCAGGAAAATTAATTTATGGTAGTAGAATTAAGAGTCAATTGGTAGTCAAAATTTTTATAAATGACAGTTGGATTTAATGACATATGTCATTGAAATTTGGAGACAACTAGATTATAAATTAAAGTTAAATGGACTAGTTATTAAAAAGGGTCCAAATGAGACCATAGGAAAGTGAAAAGTGACAATGACAAGTGTCACTACCACTCCCCACATGTCTTATACGATTTTTATCTATTGAAAGACAAGTCTTCTGTCTTTCACTTGTTATTTCCTTTCATCTTCTACATAACTCTCTTCTTTTTCTCCATCTTTAACTATTTTTACTTCACCACCATCATCAACGTTGAAGCTCACTTTCACCCTCCATTTTTTATCGTCATCTTACACCCTCTTTCATTTCCTCATAAGATAATCCGACCTACCACCTTGGAGTAGTGATGTACGTGGGTTGTCAATAAAGCTAGGGTTGGTGTTTTTGAAGGATTTGGAGCTAAATCAAGTAATTTACATGTTGATCGTCATGGGTTAGTGTAAATGGGACATTATGATGAGTAATTTGAGGTTTGGTTTGAATATGAAATTTTTTATGTGTTTTAACGTGAGTGTAGGTATTAATAATGAGATCATGTTTTAATGAATTAATGTATTCATGAATTGTTTGATAAATGACTCAATTATGATGAGTTATGGGATATTTGAATTTGAAAAAGGAAGTTTGAAATATGATGATGTCCTAATTTAGATGTCTTGAATTTCGATGATATTTAGAAGTGAAATAAAGAATGAGAATTAGAGTTGAATATGCACAGAAATTTGGAGTTGAAATTGTATAAGAATATATTCTATTTTGGTGTTTTTGATCAATCATGAATTTTGATTTGTGTGCTTATAATATTGAGCTGAAATGGAGTTATGAATGAAGAGGAAATAATGAGGACATGGAGTTATGAATGAAGAGGAAATAATGAGTACATGAGCTAGAAATGATAGACTAAGCAAAAGAGGTAAACTAGGATGAAAATGTTGATGAAGTGTCCTAGAATATGTTATATGCAGTGCTTTTAATGAACATACATCTGTGTTTTGGCCATAACTTAATCTGTGAATATCCAAATATGATGCATTTTGATTTAGAGTAAAATAGAAACATATGGCTACAATTTTCATGAAGGAAGTAAAATTTAATTCTTTCCTTAAGGGTCTTGAAATTTAGTTTGAATTTGAGTTCTGGCATAGGTTGCAGCACTACCCTTGACTGAAATTGTGTTCTGGTTTTATCGATTAAACTCTATTGATATAAGCTGAATCAAACAATGTATTCTTCATAAAAGTTGTAGATTATTCTTTTAGCTTTCTATTGGTATAAATTTTGTAATTTTTGGATATCTGAATTGAGAGATATGAGTTTTATAAGTTGGAGTGCACTAATTCTTCAATCATGCACTAGCCAAAATTTCAAATGTGCATAGTTTATGGTATTTTGAGCATAACTCATGGGAGCATGAACCAAATTGAATGATTTGTTTTTAAACTTAAGATATAGAGGAACATTTAATTAGAAGAAATTATTATCTCAAAACGTCAGTTTTTAGATCAAAATGGACATACAAATCTGACCTGAAATTTGCCTGAGAAAATCTAGGAAAAAATGGTTAAGTATGTGAGAAGATTGTTTAATGCATTGTGAATGAGGTAGGTAGAGGTTTGAGAGTTTAATGCAATCAATTTGGTCATTGAACTTAGTTGATGTTTAATAAAAGGGTTAAGGTGAGTAAAGTGTATTTTGGAGTAAAGAATGCTTGGAAGGAATTGTAGATCATTACATAAAGTGTATTAGAGAAACATACCCGAGAAATTGTCATTGAACATGCATATTACATTATACATTTATAAATGTATTTATGACTGATTATTCATATGAAAATGCACGACTGACATATAATTGTATGTGATTACATATAGAAGAGCACGTTGAGTGACATCTTCCAGACATTACCTGGACTTCAAGGCAATAAGCTAGAAGGAGCAACTATGAGTAACCTAAAATGATCTCACATCGAATTATTGTTTGTTTACATTCCATATTGAATTATTTTGTGAATGTGATTGTGTTGGAATCAAACAATTCATTGTCTGAGGAGTTCTATATTCGGGACTGTATGGGAAGTGCTACTTAAATGTGAATATAACTGACTGTGTGTTCTCAACTTCAATGTTGAATGCCAGAATAAAAGTCCGATGACAAATGTGAATAAGAAAGAGTGTGAATGTGACTAAATGAGTGTAATCATTGAATATGCATGATGCATTTCATTACATGAATGCATTAAATGTAAAGGTAGTCAATACTATAGTTGCTAGTGAAAAAGAGCTTAAAGCTCAGACCGTAGTAAAAGCTAAAGGCTCATTATGTAAAATGAGTCATGTATCCTCAACGGATAAGGGACAGGATAAATGAGCCTGGTATCGATAGTGGATACGGAATAGTAAAAAAGATACTCCGTCGTAATAACGAAATAAATAAATGCGAGTCTCATGAACATTGCATATACACTTGAATTATATGATTTGAATGATTGTCACTGAAATGTGAAATCAAATTGATTGAAGAATACGAAAGTTTATGACTAAGTATGTTGTGACACTATATGTTGATACATGAAATTGTGTGAATGCATGAATGGTTGTGATGTATGTGATATGAGTGAACTGTCGAGGATGGTTACTCAACTAAGTTCACAAAACTCACCAAAATTGTACGTTGACTTCTCAGGTACGAGAATGTTGACTTAGCTGCTAATACTGCATAGAAGGGATCTAGTACAACAGCTTGGTAGACGACATGGCTCAGAAGTTGGTCAGCTGGGAATTAGGGTTTTAGATAAATTTTTGTATATTTCCTCATGTGTGTAGGATATTTTGTGTACAGAGATGTGAACTCTGATTATTTTTTAGGATGTACATATATAGATGTTAATGTTCAGCTACAATGTATATATTGTTTATTAAATGAAACGAGAAATTTAGCAATTGTGATATTATGATTTTTTTATATGATGTCATGCGATGTAGTGAAAGCAAAATAGTTAGCAAGCCATTTTCGTAGGACACATGCACGAGCATCCTAGGGGCATATGTGTACGGGTTGAGCAGGAATGGGAAGCTACATCATGGGCCATTGTTTTAGCCTGAATGTCTTCAGAAACTCCTCTGTTATTTGATATTGACTATGAAACACTAGCAAACACATCAAAGTACCTCAAAAACATAATATTTATACTCAAAAGCTTGTATTAACCTATAAAACACTTAAAACACAAATAACTACCAAACTAACACAATTCTAACCTAAACATATACTAGATGATCAGATTAATGGATAAACACATATCAAACTATGTCCTAAAATATGATGCAATTTACACTTATCACATCCTGCACTTAAACGTTTGCTTGTCCTCAAGCAAACAAAAATAATCAAACAAATCAAGAAAACACAAAACACGCTTATGCAATAGTGAGACAATGGCTTCATCTTAGCAAAACAAATTTAACTATAAACACAATCCTTCAAGTCGTTCTTGCTTATTAACAAGCGAAATTGCATCTAAGCACCTTGGACTAAATATATAAACTAATCAAAATATTAATTTTGAGTCTATTCGCCTCTATCACTCACATAGATCCATTGATAATCATTAAGTCAAAACAAAAGTGTAGTTATTCCTCAGTAGGTTTTTATGAAAAATCAAGCTACTAATAAGTTTGGTATTTTTTAAAATATTCTTTTTGTAGATTTTTCTTTAAGGACATGAACCTAGTCTTTCTACATGGAGGCAAACATTTGTGATGAATGTTGATCCAATTACTCAACTAAGTCAAGTTGTTATTAAGCTGGTTGGTTGGCATGTCGTTATAGCCTTTTTATATGAAGGCACACATTTGTGATTCGTGTTGATCTGGTTACTTAGCTACATCACGTTATCAACTAGCTACTAACTCTATTCATAGCCCAAAGGCTAGCAGAATAGTTATTTTAGTTAAAATTATGCAACCATTTTAATTTTTTAAACATATAATTTTGCCTACCTTAGCACTTTAGCCAATCATTTCCATGAAAATGTACTAATAATGCCACTTATTTGATTGGCCTAAAATTATAAATGAGTATGGCAAATTCCTAGGGTGAATGGACTAACATCGTATCCTAATTAACCACCTTATTTATCCCTAAGTAACTTAGGTCACTAATTTCGCAAGCTAATAAATCTTCTCAACTTAAAAGACTATTTTTAAGGGTAATTCTATCCTGTTAAGTCCTAGTCATTCCCCACACTTGAACCATATATTATCCTCAATCTGGGAAAGGTACACAAGCATACCAGGGGAAATAAATCACACAATATACGAAAAACATAAGAAGAAAATACTAACAAAATAAAAAGAAGATGGTTAAAACGCGAAAATGTTTATGGTGATGAAGGTGGTGATGGCGATAGTGTTGAGACCAAATTCGCTTAACATCGAGAGTGTTTCCCTATCTTATAAGTGATTCAAGAGAGTAAAAGAATTATCAATCAAAACCCTTCCAAATCATTCAAAACTTATTATAGAATTTAAAACAAAACTAACCACACAACAATTTAAGTCTAACTACTAAATGTACTAATTTAGGGTCATTAGCTTGACCTTGCATCCTTGGAAGCTCAGCCTGGATCAATTATGAGTGGCTTGCTTCCACCCTTCTTGCTTAACATCAATTTTGTAACCTATGAGTAAGCTACAAATTGTAAAATGATCAGGGGGATGATATTGATAAAGTTGAGAAAACCAATTAATTTTAGTAATGTCCTTTTCACTAACAAACTATCAATAAAATAGGGAATAACAAAACTCCCTGAATCTTCGATCGAATCCAATAGTTTGTCCTGTAAGAAGGTGAGCTACTCTCTTTCTTCCTTAATCACCTTTGTCTCCTCTGCTTCTTCCGCTTCATGAATAAAGACTTTTATAGCTTCCTCAAACTCGATGTTTGTTATCATTTGTTCTTCATCCTTTTGTTCTTTTGAAGACTTGAACACATCAATCATCCTGAATAAGCTACTCTCCTTTAGATTCTTTAACACATCATTCATGTTGAATGTCACTTGGTCATCATTAATCCGAAGGATAAGGTTCTTTCAATAGACATCTACCAAAGATTTTTTTATGTTCACACATGGTATATCAAGAGTTGGAGAATAATAGGGAGGGTTAGCTTCTTTGCTTCATCCTCTTTCTTCGTCTCTCAGTCTTCAATAAGGTGAGGTTTAGTTTGGTTTTCCATTGATCCTTCTAGCTCTCCCCCATCCTTAGATGCAATAGCCTCATATTGCTCTCTTTGATGTATTTTCATATTACTTAGACAGTCTTCCACACTACTCATACAAAATTAATGTTAAAGCTATCTCACTCGAATCTTTAGGTTGTGAATAGACGTAGCATGATTTTCTGTTACTTGCTCAATTTTCTCTTTTGACCCTCTTCCATGTTTGAGAACTTATCTAGGATCTTGTCTAATTTAGAATCCCGTGAACTAGACTCATCTTGCTGAAATCCTAATAGGACTTGATGTCCTAAATAAGTCCTTACACTGTTAGACCAATAAAAATTTGGGTGGTTCTGGCAACCTAGATTGTACATGTTCCTATAAGGATGGTTACTTCCCTAACCATATTGTGCCTTATTGTAGTTTGCAAAAGTTCCTTGCTTCGTATAATATCTATCCTCGATTATTGTTCTTTCCATTTCTTCTTGACATCTAACTTTTCAAATGTCTCATTCTCACTCTAAGATGTTTTGGCGTGTCTCTACTTTAGCCCCAAACTTCTTTATCCATTTTTTTATTTTTTATTTTTAAACAAAAGATAGTGAAAAAACCTACAAGAATTAAACTAATCATCTCCCCAGCAAAGCTGTCAAAAACTTGATCTGTTGTTTGCTATATGTAAGTTTTAATATTAAACCCTCGATAATCTGCAAGTGCACAATTCATTAGCGTAGTACCAAAGGTGTCGATCCCACGAGAAGAGAGTTAATTTAATCCTAAAATCTAAGGATATAAACAAAAACAAAAATCCAAAATGCAACAAAACTAAAAATGAGAATTCAATTTAATCAATCAAATTAAGAATTAAAGATGAATATACTAATTATTAAGCAATTACAACACACCAAGAATCAACCGAAAGAATTTACCAATTGAGAGAAAGGAAAATTTACCTGTTCTTGATGCTAACCAAACTGATTACGAATTATCAAATTGTTGGTTCTAGACTATCCTGGGGTTTATTAATCTCTCTCGAGTTATAACCATTAACCCTAAATCATAAACCTAAATTAGATTATGGGAAATGCAATCTCTTAATTTACAACCTATCTAAAACCCTAATTAGCTCTAAAGTTTTCTGATAAACTATCGAAAACCTTTGCAAGATCTCACTTCGCACAATTTCTCGATCTGATTCAATTTTTATCTCTAGCAAATCACATAACTCTCGTTAGTCCAATTTAATCATTTTTCATTTAATTCAACCTTTAATTTATTACCAAATTATGAAATTATAGAACCAACCACAATAAATCCAAATAACACATAACAATCACATTTTAATTAATTCAAGAATAAAACTCCGAAGGTGAGTTTAGATCATCCTTAACATTCCAGATCCTATCATCACTATTCAATCCAATTATATACAATAATAAAACTGAAAATAAACAGGAAATACAATCAAATGGAGGATGCGAGGTAGCGACGTTAAGAAACCTCCTGATTCAGGAAGTTTGTCAAGTCAACTTCTTCTCTTCTTCTCTCTTCCTTCTTCTTTTCCTCAATCTCTTGATGAATTCTCTTTAGGGTTTCTCAAAGTGGCTGTGCAAAAGCTTCTTTTCTCTATCTCTTTATGTTCTTTTTATACTTTATGTTTTGGGTAACCATAGGATTTTTCCATGGTCGAAAGCTCCAAAAAATCCCTCAAACTATGAAGTTCGTGAGTGTTTGCGCGTCTGCCCGACATAGGCCATGATCAACAATGACCTATAATCATGAACTAATCGTGACAGAAGGCTTAGATGTAGGTG
>JAOSBN010000178.1:10161293-10186689 GCA_027563595.1 Erythroxylum suave | reverse complement strand
ACTTAATCTTAATTCTTCCATTTAATACTTCAAATTTCCATTAATCCATGAAATAAATCCTCCTAAACTTGACATAACAATTAAACTCCAATAAAAAATTATTTATCTAGCCATACCACAAAATTTATTCAAATCATGCTACTAAAATAATTTAAAAAATTTGGGGTCCAACATAAAGAGGCTTTGGAAGAGTAGAAATAATACTTGTAAAGTTAAAGAGATAGTGAAATCTTAGATAAACTCTGAGGATTGGACGTAGCCCAAAGGTTAAGGGTGAACCAGTATAAATCACAGTGTCATATTCTCTAACCCTTATCTCTTTAATTTCTTGTTGTTAGAAGGAAAGATACTATTTTCGCAGTTGCATTACTCAAACAAATTAAGTGTGTTGTTTTGTAATCGTCTGAGTTTTCAAGAAAATCAAGAAGATTCTAAAGATAAATATCTTAGATGATTTTACACAATTAAACCCCCCCCCCTTTTGTGTATTTTACATATTATATGTGATTTCTATATTAATAAGTGATTTGCTTCACATGTGCCACAAGCGGACAGCCGGGAGAAGGGTTTAAGTTAACATGCACGTGACGATCGAAATGGTATCTCTCTTACCCAAACAATCAAATTTCAATGCTCAACTCATTTATTAACATCTTCATACTTTCATACTTCTTGTGCTTTTTCCTCTTTTCATTAAAATAAACGTTCAAGGCATAACATGATAATAAATTGTAGTGCATTTTCTAACAATCACAGCAATTCAAAGTCAAACAATTTAGCATATAAACACGCTAGAAATCAGCCCATCACCCAATAACTATAAACACATTACTCACCTAATTGATGGTAATTCCACACTCAAGCTTGCCTTTCCTCTTGCTCTTGGCTTGGATTTTCTTGGTTTCCTTCAAACGAACAAATTTTCATTCAACAAATATATAAATAGAAAATCTATAAGTCTTTAATAATTAGAAATTGAGCTTGGACTTAAGCTACCCTTGGTTTATCTAAGCTAGAATAACTAAGATCAAGTTGAAAATCCATGAAAATCAAAATTAGGTTTCTTAGTCCTCTTCTTTCTCCCTTTATTTCCAACCCATGAAACTCATTTTCTCTATTTCCTTTTTCTACCAAAGTATGAAGAAAAGATGAAGGTTACCTAAAGCTCAGCTTAATCCTCTTCCTTCTTCTTCTTTCTCCTTTTTTGTTCCTTCCTTCTTCTTTTTTAGTTCATTTTCTCCTTCTTTTCTTCTAGTTCCTTCTACGTTTTTCTTTCTTTCTTTTAAGCTTTTTCAACACATTTTTATCCATCTTACTCATTTGTTTTCTTATTTATTTAAGACCACATTTAGTCCTTCCAAGTTTACTCTTCCACATTTAATATAATGTCTACATGCCCATTATTCCCTTAAGTCTATTATGCACTAACTTAATTCTAACATTTCTATTTAATCCATTCAAACACATGTAGATAAACTATGTTCATGACTAAACTCCAACAATTTCTATTTCCAAAATTCTAATTTCTATTCATGCTCGCTAATTTAATAGAATAAATTCTAAGAAAAAAATTGGGGTCCAACATTTCTCATTCCGTTAAAGAATTTCATCCTCGAAATTCTTACCTGAGTCTGTAATTAGGTGTGGACACTTCTGCTTCATAGCTTCCAAACACTCCCGTGTTGCTTCTTCTCTTGCATGATTCTTCCATAAGATTTTAATCAGCTTCACAATCTTGTTTCTCAAGACCTTTTCCTTGTAATCTAGAATCTCTACTGATTGTTCTTTATAATTCAAATCGTCCCTTAATTGAACCTCTGAAGGTTGAACTATGTGTTAATGATTTGATCTATATCTCCTCGACATTTGTACATGGAAGACATTGCGAATCTTGGATAACTCTGGTAGCAGGGATAACCTGTAATTTAGAGGCCTAATCCTCTCAATAATCTCATAAGGACTTATGTATCTTGGACTGAGCTTACCCTTTTTACCAAATCTTAAGACTCCTTTCCATGGAGAGGCTCTAAGAAATACTTTGTCCCCAACTTCATATTCCATCTCCTTTCTATGTGCGTCAGTATAGCTCTTCATCCTATCTTAAGTCTCTACTTTACCTAATTAACCTTGTCGACTATAGCTTGTACCAACTCAGGTCCTAAAAGTCTCCTCTCACCTTCCTTATCCTAACAAATAGGAGTTTTGCTCCTCCTACTATACAAAGCTTCATAAGGTGCCATTTGAATTCCTGAGTGGTAGGAATTATTGTATGCAAACTCAATTAAAGGCAGATAATCATCCCATAAGCCTTTGAAGCTGTAACATAAGCTCTTAACATTGCCTCTAATGTCCTTATTGTCTTCTCTGATTGGCCATCAGTCTGTAGATGGAAAGCTATGATAAAATGTAACTTGGTTCCTAAATCCTATTGCTAACTCTCCTAGAATCTAGAGGCAAATCTGGGGTCTCTATATCAGACTATAGAACTTGGAATCCCTTAAATTATTTCATCTATGTATTTCTTGGCCAAGGCATTCAAAGAATCTATTTGTTTAATTGAAAAGAAATATCCTGACTTGGTTGGCCTATCGACAATCACCCATATTGCATCATACTTCCTGCTGGTCCTTGGCAATCCCATCAAGAAATCCACTGCAATCTTCTTCCACTCCCATTTAGGAATAGACAAAGGTTTAAGCTTACTAATAGGTGCTTGATGTTCTGTTTTAACTTATTAGCACACCAAATATTTTCTAGAATACTCTACAACATCTTTCTTCATTCCTCTCCACTAAAAGTGCTCTATTTAAGTATTTATATATTCTTGTACTCCCTGATTGCATTGTATATGGAGCATTGTGTGCCTCATCTAGAATTTCATCCTTTAACTCTTGCATGTATGGAATACATAATCTGTTACCTACCACCATCAATCCATCTTCTCTTATCTCTATTTCAGAGGGCTTACCATTTTTAATTTCTTCTGTTAGCTTCCTCATGCAAGATTCCTTATTCTTCTAATTCAACTCTGGCCTTATTCTAAAATTGAACAATATATAACCAGATTTGGCATGCTTCAACATCAACTTAGGTTTGGCTAATTCCTTTAACAAAGGAAGGTATATTGAATTCACATGTCTCATAGTATATTTTCTATTCAGTGCATCCTCTCTACTATATTAGCTTTCCCTGGGTGGTAGTCTATCATCAATTCATAATCCTTCAGTAGTTCTAACCACCTTCTTTACCTCAAATTTAACTCTTTTTAGCTCATCAAATATTTAAGACTCTTGTAGTCTATAAATACCCTGTGGTGACTCCATTTAAGTAATGTCTCCATATTTTCAATGCAAAAATTACGACAGCTAGCTTCAAGTCATGTGTGGGATAATTCATCTCATTTGATTTCCTGGAAGCATAGGCAATCACTTTATCTCCTTGCATTAACACACACCCTAATCCCTTCCTTGAGGCCTCACTATATACTATATATACATTGCAACCAGAAGGCAGCAGGGGCATTAAGTCCATTAAGGCAGCAGGGGCATTAGTTGATCCAAATGTCAAAACTAAGAACTCAAAATGCCCATATCATGTTCTAAAGGCAGTGTTTGACATATCGACTCCTTTATTCTCAATTGGTGGTAACCAGATCTCAAGTTTATCTAGGAGAAGACTTTTTCCCCTTGAAATTGATCAAACAAATCATCTATGTGTGGGAGGGGATACATATTCTTAATGGTGACATGATTAAGCTTCCTGTAGTCCATACACATCCTTAAGGATCCATCTTTCTTCTTCACAAAAAGAAATGGAGCTCCCTAAGGTGAAGAGCTAGGCCTGATATAACCTTTCTTTAATAGCTCTTCTAACTACTCTTTAAGCTCCTTCAATTCTACTGGAGCCATTCTATAAGGTGGAATTGATATTAGTGCAGTGCCTGGAAGAAGCTCTATAGTAAACTCTCTAGGTGGTGGTAGTCCTGGTAATTCTTCTGGAAAGACATCTAGAAATTCCATGACCACAGGAATATCTTCTAATTTTCCTCCATCTACCTTCATGTCTACCACATATGCTAAGAATGCTTCACATCCTTTCCTCATCATTTTCTCTGTTATTAAAGCTGAAATAAGTCTAGGTGGGCTTACTTTCCTGTCTCCTACAAACACCACCTATTTCACCTTTGTCCAACTTAAACTGTACAATTTGTTGTTTGCAACTCAAATTGGCATTATATTTTTCTATAGTTTCCATGCCCAAAATCACATCTAATCCTCCATCTTCAATGACATTAAATCCACCGCAAATTTTACTCCACCAATATATATTTCACAATCTCTACAAACTGGACTAATAATGATATATTGGCCAATTAGGGTACTAACCACCAAAGTACTTTCTAATGGGCTAAAAATTCTACCGTCCACAATCCTATTTGACGAAATAAATGAGTGGGTAGAGTCCGGATCAATCAAAATAATAATATCATCATTCAACAATTTAACCATACCAATCATAACCTCTTGAGCTACTTCTGCTTCCTCCCTCGTCATTACAAACACCCTAGTTGGTGCTTGTTCCTTCGATTTTCCTAGAGGATTTACTTTCTTGGCTGCACTAGAACTACCCACTTCAATTGTAGACTTAACTTCCACAGTCTTAACCTTTTTTGGAGTTTACATCTGAGTTCCCTCTCGTCTTGCCTACTGAAGACACTCTCTAGCCATATGCCCTATTTCTCCATAGTTAAAACAAGCTCCAATCAGCCTATAGCACTCCCCATTATGAAATTTTCCACAATGGTCACATTTGGGAATAGATGGCCCATCCCCCTCTCCTCTTCTACTACCTCCCACCATTAAGGCTTGATAAGAGATACTTCTCGTCTGTTTGGAACTGCTTACTCCACTGCTCCTATCCTCAGACACTACAGGGAAAGTCCTAGCAGTCCTTTTCGGCATAGGGCCACTACCTCCCCTCTTGAACTATTCTCTTCCTTTCCTCTTTCTGTTTACAATGCTCTTTATAGTCTCTACATTCTCAACCCTTAATTTAACTTCTACCAATTGTTGAAAGTCACAGAAATTTTGCGCCACCAATTTTTCTCTTACGGCTAAATGCAATCCCGGTTCAAACCTACAGCATTTAACCAGTTCGGTCATCATGATCTCAGCTGCATATATGGACAATTACGTAAATTTACACTCATATTCACTCACCATCATCTCCCTATGGATGAGGCTTAGAAACTCCCTTTGCTTCTGCTAGATATATACCTCAGACAATATTTCTTCTTATAAGAAACTAGGAAGTCCTACATGTCAACACTTGTGGTTTTATCCGACTCCCTGGTACACTTTCCCACCAATGTAGGGCATCTCTCTGTAGCAAGCTTGCAGCATATACAATCTTTTCATCATCCTCACAATCCATTTATCCCAATATCCTTTCTGTCTTCCTCAACCATGTTTCAGCTTCTTTTACATCAGTTGTTTCAAAAGAATCCATTGCCCCATACTTCCTAAGCTTATCAAATTGCTTCCCTTTCTTAGTTGGGGCTGGGGTAGAAGTTTGTGGCATCTGACCCATAGCCTAGACAAAATTCTGGGCAAAGGCTTGAAACAGTCTAGGATTTAAGAGATTAGACACTTGCTTTTGAGGAAAAGGTGCCTCAAGCGCTTGTGATCGAAAGGGCTCACTTTCATGCCCCTCAAAATCCTCAGCACTTCTTATGACTCTAGACTCATCAGTACCCTCCGCTCTTAGTGGAGATTTAGGTGTAGCAAATCTTTACAAAATTCCTAATGTTCTTTTACAACGTGGCATCTTTCTCCTTTAATTCAAACATTAATGTTTAGCTTACATTTCATTTTAATCTTATTTTCTACATGTATGCGTGATACGCATACCACTCAATGCAATCAATTAATTGAACAATGCAAACAATTAATCACAAATCATAATAATTCATTCCCCAACATATTCTAATCCTAGGAATCCTCAAAAACTGTAGGCTCTGATACCAAATATTTTGGGCCCGCATCTCGGTACTAATTTCATGGTCTTATTACGAGAGGATTGAGTGAAGGTCAAGTGAGAAGAAGGTTTGAAGCTCAATGAGAAACTTAAAAGTTTGTTTTTAACTTAATTTTGGCAAGTTAGCATGTCACCATCATGCACAAGCATGATCATGCATGAAGGGTTGTGTCACGATCGTGCACTCCCATGAATGAAGGATTAGCGTACCATCGTGCACTCCCGAGAGTGAAGGACCACTGCACTCAAACTTGTAAAAATCATATCTCTCAATTCTAAAGTACAAAAATTTCATACTTTATGTCATTAGAAAGCTAAAAGGATAAGCTAGAACTTCTATGAAAGCAACTTTGTCTGATTAAGCCTATATCAATACAATTTAATCACTAAAAAGAGGACATAAATTTCGGTTAGGGATAGAGCTGCAGCCTATGCCAAAACAAATGATGTTATCGCATAAAGGCCATATCTCTTTCATCCGGAGTCCAAAAATTTCATGTGATATATTGTTCAAAAGTTAAAAGGATGAACTACAATCTTTCTGAGACCGCTTTGTCCAATTCTTCCTAGATAAATACAGTTTGTTCATGGAAGTTAAAGTCACTAATTATGTCCCCCTTTTTCTTCTTTGCCTATTATGAGCTTTTACGTATTCTAAAAGACCTGAATCCAATAACCACTAGTTGAACATAAATGACTCCCAACATAACAATTCATTTTAAAACTATCCAGGGCCATCAGACAACATACAATTTTATTTCCAACCACAGTTACGAAGAAAATTTTGAACATATACAAAGATAACTTTTTCAACTCTTACAAAAATGGAGTTTGTATATAGCTTTAATTACATATCAAAGGCTGCATTAATAGCAAAGTATAAAATATAATGAAGGCTCATGTTTAATATTTTTATAAAGCTATCGAATCTAATTGAACTAACTTAGTGACAAAAGTAGATATCTTGGAGTTTGTCAGACCTTACAAGGATCAATTATCTTCTCGTTCCACACCTGAGGAGTGGGAAAATAATGGGGTGAGTGTGAAGCTCAGTGGCTAATATGTTTATAGCCATTGATAATGAGCCACACACAATCAAGCATATTTATATATCTCATTTTAATGTAGCTATTAACTTATCCACAACTTTAGCTCAAAGAAACTCATAGTCAAAAATTGTTATCACACAAATCATATCATGTACATTTAATCATCAAAACATAACACTCAATTATATGCCATGCTCAACAAATCAAGATGCAATGCACAAACATAATGGTTTAAGAGGATCCTATAGATGGAAATAGAGAAACCGAAGTTTACACCATGAACTAAATGAGTCCGTTTCTTAGGAGCTCATGTGTCACAAGTGGGCAGCTAGGAGAAGGCTTTAAGTCAATGTTCTTGTGACGAACAAAATGGTATCTCTCTTTCCTAAACACAATCAAATTTCGATGCTCAGCTCATTTCATAACATGTTCATACTTTCATGCCTCTTATGCTTTTTCCTCTTTTCATTAATACAAAATCTCGTAAAATAAAATTTCAAGGCATAGCATGATAACAAATCATATTGCATTTTCCAATAATCACAACAATTCAAATTTAAACAATTTAGCATACAAGAAAGCAAGAATTAGCCATCACCTAATAACTATAAACACATTACCCACCTAATTGACAGTAAGTCCAGACTCAAGCTTTCCTTTCCTCTTGCTCTTGGCTTGGATTTTCTTGGTTTCCTTCAAATGAATAAACTTTCATTTAACAACTATACAAATAGAAAATCTCTAAGGCTTTAATAATTAGAAATTGAGTTTAGACTTAGACTACCCTTGGTTTATCTAAGTTAGAATAACTAAAATCAAGTTAAAAATCCATGAAAATCAAAAATAGGTTTCTTGGTCCTCTTCTTTCCCTTTATTTCCAACCCATGAAACTCATTTTCTCTATTTCCTTTTTCTACCAAAAAAAAAAAGAAAAGATGAAGGTTACCTAAAGCTCAGTTGAATCCTCTTCCTTCTTCTTCTTTCTACTTTTTAGTTCCTTCCTTCTTCTTTTCTAGTTCATTTTCTCCTTCTTTTCTTCTAGTTCCTTCTATGTTTTTCTTTCTTCCTTCCTTCTCCAATACGTTTTTTCTCATCTTACTCATTTGTTTTCTTATTTATTTAAGACCACATTTAGTCCTTCCAAGTTTACCCTTGCACATTTAATACAATGTCTATTTGCCCATTATTCTTTTAAGTCTATTACAAACTAACTTAATTCTAACACTTATATTTAATCCATGCAAACACATGTAGATAAAATATATTCATGACTAAACTCCACTAATTTCTAATTTCAGACTTCTAATTTCTATTAATGTTTGCTAATTTAATAGAAAAAATTTTAAGAAAAAATTGGGGTCCAACAAAAACAATCAAAGATCTTCCCCCAGGAGTTGGTTTATTGACACCATCTTCCAACAACTTCTTGACTTTATCTAAACTAGCAGAAGATACAATGAATTAAATTAGATGAATAGCACGTGCCATGCATTTCACTTAAACAACAAACAATCTAGAATAATCAAAGCTAAATTAAACGGTATACAGGACCCAAATTTGAACACATACATACCTGATTGAATGACTCCATAATCGTCATAATGAATAGACATAGTTTTTGCAATCAACGACTATTCCAAAACAACTGATTTTCTTAATCATGTACGGTCCATCGGGACATCACCACTACCTCCATTTCCATCTATATTTTCTTAAAGATTTAAGGAAGCTTTACATAACACATAGTATATACAATCATACGTTCGGTTAATAGCTTCCTAACAGAAAATGACATACAAATAATAAAGAAAGAGAGCTAATTGAGATGATACTAAAAACCTTAAAGAAGAAGATTAGCCATTGAAGGCAAAGGGTGATTAAACTTTGATGAGGATATTTATTGTGCTTTGATTTGTTCCTTAATAAAGATAATTTTTCCACATTCCTACCATCAGAGTTCATTTTTTCCATCAAAAACTAATAGCCACCTCGACATTCTGCAATGAATTTATGTTGACCATTTTATTATGAAAAGTTAATAGAAACAAAAACAAGTCATAAATATAATCAATATACAAGCAAAGTGTACAATTTAATAAGGAAACAAAAAATTATATGAAATCATATGCAATTAACAAAATATTCATAGAAGAAGAAAAGATCATCAAAACTTAATTTTTTAACTATCAAAAAATCTCTTGTATAAGCACATTCTATGTTTGCTACTTACAATTAAAGATGCAGAAGACGCATGCAAAAAATCCAAGAAAATGAATAAACTTACCTTAAGAGTTAAATGAAGACTAGGGATCAGAGTTGTTTCTCTAAAACAAGACACTTTTACCCCTAACTACTACTTGGAAATCTAGATTAAGCAAGAAGACAATGAGTTAGTACAAAAGAATTAAGTAATTTAATACCTAAAAGTTAGCTTTCACCTAGGATGGGAGTGATTTGTGACTCCTCCAAGAGAAAGCTAATGACTACCTATTGCAAAACAACAACCAAATGTAAACAGAAGATCAAAAGGTGAGAAGCAAGTCAGAGGAACCCATGCCTAGCAACTTAACCAGCTTAGAGAAGAAGATTGCCTTCGATGGTTCAACCCAAATTAGGAACCATCTGAAGACTCTTTCAACAGGGAAGGTTTTCAATTTATGTCCTCTATTTGGGTAACTAGGGTTTCAATTTTATAAAATGAAGTGGTTTTGTTTTGACCTTTGGCGACGAATACAAAAATCATCACAAAAATGTGAAACCTTTGCGACGATTTTTATAATTCGTCCCCAAACCCTATTCCTATATATTACACTCCATATATTATAGAAATTATATATGATATATAAATTCTATATAATAGTATAGAATTTATATATATATATATATATATATATTAATTAACCAAGGCGGAACCTGACGGGGATGAAACCGGATTTAGTAGATAATTATGATTAAGTTGATTAATATATTATATAAGTAAGATATGAGAAATCTCATCTATTATTTATACATTAATAAATCATTATACTAATTACAATTATTATCTTTAAATTTATATAAAATTATATTAATTACTATATATAATTATATTTACTGCAATATAATTAAAAAATAATTGCAATATGGTAAAAAATGGAAATCAATATTAAATATTAATATCCTATTCTTAAAAATCAAATTTAATATATTGACAATGATTGTAAGTCTAAAAATAAATTAGCCAACAATAATGTAATTTCAAAATTTTATAAAACTAAAAACACAAAATTAACTTTTATTACATAAATTTATACTTTTATTTATCTCTTTTAAACTATATGATTTAATAATTTTATGTGGTACTCTATTTATTATATAAAAATTTTACTATTTTATGGAAATTATATATTACAAAAAAATTTAAATATGAAAATATATATATAAATGAAAAGAATTGGTGACGATTTATAAAGTCATCGCCAAATACTACCTTTAGCAATGCTTCTACAGAAACGCACCTAAAGTACGACCAATTGATGATGTTTTTATTAATTCGTCATCAATGGTCTAGTTTTAGCAATGATTCCATGATATCATCACAAAAGGGCTACCATGTCTACATTGGTGACGTTTATGAGAAATCGTCAAATATTGTCAACATTTGGTGATGTTTTTCTAAAATTGTCTCTAAATGTTGGGACATTCTTAAATATAACATGAAAACGATGTCATTTTTTTCCACAACAAATGACGTTTTTTTGTGTTATTTTGAACACAAAAATGAAGGCCCCTATAGTCGCCTTTGGTTTATCATTCGTCGAGGTAAGTTGTCCATTCTTTGCACCCATGTTTTTATGTTATGCTTTCTTTATTTTTATTTTTATTTTTTGTATTCTACTTGGTTTTTCACCATCTCACCATGTGTGTTATGGTTTGGTTAATGGTGAATGTGTGTTCTGATAATAATAAAGATGGTAAGATGGTGAATACGTCCAGAATGGGTTCATTAAAGCTTAGATGGATTAGGATGCTTGTTTCCATACTGCCTATAATTTGATGTATTTGTACAAATATTTGTACTTTGTTTCGTGATACTATTTTGAATATTTAATTAGGTACCTAATAAGTTAAATTTCCCCTATCAATTTTTATTGAAATCTCATATGTCCTAATGAGAATGCTCTGAAACAATGTGAAGCACTTAATTGTTAATACCAAAGATGAAATATACAATAGAATCTTAAGATTTAAATATATGTTCAAATCTTTTTTAATACAAAAAATTTTATTAAGTTCTTACAGTTTATTATATTTTTTGTATTTATAATTATGTCGACTTAAATAATATACTTCTTTTTTATGTCATATGATGTAGAGTAATTAATGTTTGCATAAATGTATGAAATGTTCATTTGTTCAATATTTTTGTTACAAATGGTTGAATTAGTGTTATTCTTTTTATTTTACTTATCTAAACATCCATATTAATAATTTTATTTGAGGCAAATATAAACGACATTTACAATTATGTGCGTGGTACACAATCCAGATGTATCAAAGGTCTTAGGTTTTGCCTTAAACCAACTATTTCATCCTCATCAAGATCAACATAAGTTCAACGTCTTCAAGAGGAAAACAAGTCATTTAAGGTTAAATTACAACATACTGGGAAAAAAAAAAAAGTTAGCCAAGCATGAAAAGTACCTTAAAAAATTACTGGATTATGAAAGTAGTGAAGATGAAAACAAGGTTGAGTGATTTGTATTATGTCTTATAAGCTAATCTATGTATTTATTATTTTGTAAATAAGTATTTTTGAAGTTGTTGTTAAAATCTTGTACACTAACAAATTTAATAATATTTTATTTTATATAAAATGCTTCAAATTATTAATTATTTTTGTATAATAAATTAATAACAATAAATCTAAATATTATATAGAATAATATGGATTAAAAATATAACAAATAATTATAATTTAACATGGTATAACATTTCGTTAAAATGCATATTAAAAATTTGACTACATTTTACAAAACGCAACTAAAAACATTTGCCTACATTTCTAAAAACATAGGTAAAACTTTTCTAAAAACATAGCTAAAAACTTTTGGCTACATTTTCAAAAAAGTAGCTAATAATTTTTATCTACAAATACTAAGCATAGCTAAAAGGTATTGATGACAATTTCTTAAAACGTCGCTAATAGTTTTTTGGTATGAAAATAAAGTGTAGGCAAAAACTGTTAGCGACAATTAGTGAAAAACATCATTATAGTTTTCAGCTACAAGGATTTGGTGATGTTGTCGGCTATGAATATAAATTGTCGCTAATGAATACTAGTGACAATCGACAATTTTGGGACTTTTGGTTGTTAGCGAAATATTGAAATAGCACCAAATAAAACATGAACAGCTTATTTGAAAATGCAAGGCATCGTAAAAATCACTACCCCAAGTCGAGAATTCTTTCTCTATGGTGTAGCAGGACACAGGATTCGACCTTAGGTTTAACGTCTCCTCCACTAGCTTTAATGCACTTCAAAGGGTATAGTAAGATTTGTCTCACCATGTGTAATATCCTTTCTCTTGAATTGTTAAGGCATTAAAGTTTTAAGATTATTGAGTCTCATGAGTTGCATTATATAGAATGAATTTGATACATTTATAACATAATTTTATGAGTTCATTCATATGCATAATAATAGCATACACACATGATTTATAATTCAAAAAAACATTGTAAAGATGGTATAAGCACTCAATTAACATATTCCGGTCCATAAAACTAAATTGAATGTGACATGAATGTGCACTTCCAGTGTCTTGTACTTTGGTTTACCAATAACAAGAACTGATGGATTACAATTAGCAATTTGGAATTAATTGTTACAATTGAGAGATTGATGAATTAATATGTATATTTAGTCTAGGAAAAATGACAAGTGGTAAGACAAGTTGACATGTGGAAAATTAGGATCACTAAACCTAAGAAATAAGTGACATATGGTAGTAGAATTAAGTAACAAATGGCCTAAGAACTTGGAAACTTTTGGCAGCATAAGGCATGGACAAGCGGCTTGCATGCAAACATGATAAGTGTTATTGTAATACATAGACACCTTGCACCTGATAATTAAAACTAATACATAATCATCTTCTTCATTATTTCTACTGTGATTCATCCCTCTCCTCTCTCTCACCACCGAAATTCACCTCCCCCTCAGAGCATTGATGTCCATTTTCACCTCAAAATCTTGGTCAAGTTCTTCATAAAGATAGACATTTTTTTCTTCTTCTTGTCAGTGCCCTTGGGATGATCGTGCATACACATAAGGCTAAGCTAGGTTGATATTTAAGGAGACAATTGGGCTAAACCAAAAAATTAAATACTAATATCTAGTGATATAAAATAATAGAAATTGATGAAGACTGACCTAGGGATTGATTGATTGAAGTATTGGTGTTAAATGTGTTATGGGAAAATGATGCATGAATGGTAGGTTCTGTTATGTTTAGCATGCATGAAAAACAATAGTTTATAAGATGTTAAATGAATAATTTTAAGCTAGAAATTGAGATCAAATTGATAAGGAATTGAGGTATAATTAATGGACTGTTATGAAGGTGTTTTGAATTTAATATGAAGAGTTTTCTTTTGAATGTGGAAAAAATTGGGGATTTTAGTGTATATGTAAGAATGATTGTTAGTGACATAAATGAACAGAAGTTAGAGAGCTTTAATGTCACCAAGATGGCAGCTATATTAACATGAATTGAAGTAGCTTTTGAGAGTATGAGTTTTGGAAATTTTGAAGTGTTAATGATGATCTTAAATAGATGAAATTCATGGAGAATTGAGGGAAATTGGATAGTGCACTTCAGGGTACTCATCCCACAATTGTGGGAAGTTCGTCCACAATCGCAAGCAAGGCTTTGAAATGATAATCTCAGTTTTCTATGTTTGTTGAACCAATTGAGGTTAAGTTACTCTAAATTGGTGTATTTAGACTTTATTAGGGCTAGGAATGGACCTAGTATGTTATTTGATTAATTGATCAAGAGCTTGATAAGTTTCGATTGTTAATTGGTAACATAACTTAAAGAATGGATTGTTTTAATATCAATGTATCCAAATATTGAAATTATGAATTATCATAAGAGTAAAGGTATTCAAATGCAAATATGATCCAAAGGATATGAGTAATGTATATAATAGGTATGAATGAATGAGAATTGGGAAATTGTGTGAAGATATATTGCTAGAAAGGTTTGGTGAATGTGTGAATGATGAAATGGGAATAAACCAAGCTTACCTAAGGTATAAACCTGATTGCAAAATAGTAGCACACAAGCTATAATATTTGAATGGTCAAGATCTTTATGAATAAGGATACATACATGGAAAGTCAATTGAGCATACATTGAATTTGACACATATACAAGTGCAGGATTAAATATTCACTTGATTGAACAACTTACTAATATATGAACTATGTATGTATCATATGACTTTAGACGCACAAGTCGATCACCAACATCCAAACATTGTCAGATTATCAAGGCAATAGCTTATCTGGAGTGTACTGTGAGTAAACCTAGATGTCTCTCTCTATGATTGAATTGTTTATGGTTAACTTTCAGTTATTGAATGGTTACTTATATGATTGCTATGATTTTGGACATCATTGGTCCGAGGAGTTTGATACTTGGGACTATATATGGAAGTGTTTTTAACTTGTATGTGTAATATGGAATGTGTACTCAATTGAATGTTGAATGTCGAACTCAGGTCTGAAGAATCTGATAAATGCCATAAACTCATTGAATGAGAAGTATTGATAGCATATTATATGAATTGATGCATTCCATTACATTGATATGCATGATCAAGATAAAGGAGTTGTGACTGAAGTTATCAACGTGAAAAAAAAAACCTTTAAGCTCAGTAATTGTGCACAAAGAGCCACAGGCTCAGTTAATAATGAGCTTGGTATCCACAATGAATACGAAACAGTAAATGAAATTAGCCTGTATCCACAACAAATACGAGACAGTAAATAGGTGCTCGGTCACAACAAAGTAAAATGAAAATAAAGTCACCTGTGCATTTGCATATATATATAACATTACATGTATCATATGAATGATTGAGATGAACTAATAGATTTTTCTGAAATAGTGCTATAAAATGTTTGTATATATGTTGTACTTGTACTTGATGAAATAAGACAAAATGTGATGTAGGATTTGATACTAGATGATGTGTTAAACTTCTTGAAATTGGTTATATACTTGACTTTGTGCTCTGACTGGAGTGAGCACATTGATGATGTTTCACTCACTGAGTTCGCAAACTCGTCAAAATTGCGAGGTTATTTTTCAAGTTTAGAAGACATGTAGCTAGTCTAGTTGGACTATAACTACTGCATTTGGACATAAGCTAGTGGTTGGGAGCAGTTGTACCTATAAATGCCTATAATCATTATGCATCAAGAACAACATTTTTCAACTATTATATAAAGTACATGTAAATTTTGATATGTAATGACATTTTTCGCTGGATATGTTTGTTAATGAAATGGGCCAAAATAAATATTGGTTTGCTTATGATATGTGTGATGCCTTAAAATGTGTTAATGCGATTGTCCTAACATGGCATTCCCATAGGACATATTTTTGAATATCCTCTCGTATGTCAGGCATATGCTTTATGACAGTGGTATGTTACACGATGACTAAAGAAAAAAGCCAAAAAATCAAAGAAGCATAATTTAACAGATAGATGTGCGTCATATGGAGCAAGGCAGACACATATGTGAGAAGCAAGAAAAAAAGAAGAGATGTGTAAGATGTTGTATCTGGTGAAAATGAAAAGCACAACAGCTAGAGAAGATAAGAAAAACCAGAAAAACAAATGAATGTATCATATATATAGAAAGAGAGGAGAACTTCATACGTTGACCCGTAATAAAGACATATTAAAAAACATTAATGTTATGAGTGTTATCGGCCTTAATGTGATGAATGTTTCATAATAACGGAGGTAATAATGTTATGAACGTTATAGATAATAAAGGGTAAAACATTATGAACATTAATAATAATAATAATAAAGAGATGAATGTTATGGTAACTAACAAGCAATTGTTCCAAGTTTTGGAACAACACCAACAATCCCCCACTTAGTCCAAAACTTGAGAAACAAACTATAATAATTTAAGAGAAAAATAGGTGAAAAACCAGGTGAATTAAGTTTTGAATTTGACGTCCAAGAAATTTCAAAGACAAAACTTGCTAGAAAAATAAACAGTCTCAAAGTGCCCTGGCATCATGATCGCTCTAGAAAGACACCCCACAATCACGTAGGTGAGTCCATCAAGTTTATACTACTCACACCACCAAAACTTGGGCTATGGAACTCATTAAGGATTAAATAATTCAACCTCATCAAATGTAGTAATGTTATATTAGGGACGCAATTCAACAACTAAATATATCTCTGCGTTATTCCACAAACAAAGTACAAGTAAGTAGTCACCATATAACTTCATTTGACCCATTGAACTTGATTTCCCAAGACGGGTGATAATCTAGAGAAATTACACCATATCTAATTAAAGTACAGACAATTTTATGTCTCAATTTAATATGTCTACTTTTTCCATTATATGCCTTGTTTTTGGCAACATGAATGGCAACCTGTGAATCACAATGAAGGAACACAGAAAGAATTGGCTTTTTCCCGAATTGGGATATCTACTAAAAGATTCCTTAGCCACTCAGCTTCTCGTCCTGCTAACTCCAAAGCCATAAACTCAACCTTCATTGTTGATCTCGTAATACATGTTTGCTTGGATGATTTCCAAACACTACAACTCCTACCAAGATAATATAACCACTGGTACACTGTATATCATCATTATTCGTAACCTAATTAGCATCAAAATACCCCTCCCATATAGGAGGATGAGCCCAAAAGATAATCCATAATGTGTAGTACCTTTCAAATATCTCAACAAATGAATCAATGCATTCCAGTGCTCTTAACTAGGATTATAAGTATACCTACTAAGTCTACTCACATAATATGCAATATCAGGTCAGGAATAGTTCATCAAGTACATCACACTACCGAGAATTTTAGCATACTCAACTTATTTTACATTATCACTAAGATTTTTCTTTAAACCAACACTAGCATCATAGGGAGTCTTGAGTGAATCAAAATCATAGTAACTAAACTTCTTCAAAATTTTCTCAACATAATGAGTTTGATTCAACCTAAAACCAGAGTCTGTCCTATCAACTTTTGACTCCCAAAATAAAGTCCATAGGTTCAAGATCATTCATATAAAAGGAAGACTCTAGCAGATTCTTAGTAGTATCAATGATAGACAAGCAAGTACCAAAAATAAACATATCATCCACATAAAGAGGTATGATCACACAGCTATTGGCATCAGATTTCACATAAATACAAGAATCAGCATCACATAGTTGAAAATCTCATTTTCAAATTTCTCATGCCACTATTTGGGAGCTTGTTTAAGTCCATACAAAGACTTAACCAACTTACATATCTTTTGTTCTTGACCAAGCACTCTAAACCCCTCGAGTTGCACTATAAATATTTCCTCATCTAGATCACCATTCAAGAAAGTTGTTTTAACCTCCATTTGGTGCATATAAAGCTTAAACATTGAGGCAATAGCAAATAACATCCTTATAGATTCAATTTTAGTAACAAGAGAGTAAGTATCAAAGAAGCCCAATCCTTCCTTTTGTTTAAAGTCATTAATCACAAGTCTTGCCTTGAACTTCTCAACGTTTCCTTCATATCTCAATTTCTTTATGAAAATCCAATTACACTCCAAAGGCTTACAACCTTAAGGTAGATCAACTAAAACCCAGGTTTTATTAGACATGATTGATATGGCTTCCTTTCAAAAGGTGGCATCTATAAAACTCATTACTTCCTTATAAATTTTGGAATTTTCCTCGATAATATAAGTCACTACAAAACCGTCATCTATCTCCTCAAGCTTTTTCAGCACAAAGGAAGTAATAAATTTAGAAACAAAAATAGTGGGTAAACTTACTCTTTTGCTTCTCCTTAGTTTAACAATTTCCTCTTCCTCTATATAATCATTAGTAGAAGAATTAGGGAAAGATTCTCTAGGAGTTTGCACACTTACTTTCATAGGAAATATATCCTCAAAAAATGTTGCATCTCTAGACTCTATAATTGGTCCATATGAGTTAGATCCCTCTTCCTTAACTATAAATCTATAGGTAGAACTATTCGAGGCATATCCCACAAAAATTGAATTAATGGTCTTAGGCCCAATTTTCTTCCTCTTATATTCAGGTAGAGCAACCTTAACAAGACACCCCCACACTTTCAAAAAGCATAGATTCCCCCCATATAAAATCAAGTAGTCTAAGGATATCAACATTGCACTAATCATGTCTTTGAGTGTTTAATTTTTCCTCTCGGCTATTCCATTTTTTTCAAGGATATAAGGTGCTAAAAGCTCATGAATAATACCAACATTTTCATAAAAAATAGCAAGGAAATTAGTACTTGGTCAGGTTGTTGAAGCCCCCAAAATAATTCTAATTCTTCAAACTTTTTGTAGTAGTTCTGGAACCAGGTCGAATCCCTAGAGAACTAAACACTAGGTTTTAATTTCAAATAAAATTAAAAAAGGGGGTTTGATTAAGAAACTAATTAACTAAAATTAATACGAAAAAATTAAATCAACTGAACTTAAATATGAGAAAGTCTAGATTACTGAACACTGATTCAAAGGAAAGATCTCATCTAATTGTAACATTGATCATTGGTATAAAAAGAGTATTTTTCATCATTCAAGTAGTTAGACCAAAACATATTAGGATAGTCGTAATAAGTTTCAAATTTTCCTAAATTAATTGTTTCAAACCTAGCATCTAAACCAAAACTTATCATCTATTGACTAGGTGTGATAGCACTCCATTTCAAATAAATGATAGCAATAAGATCCATAAAAAAGACTAAACCCTAGATTAAATAATCAAGATATCTGCAACTATTCAATTTAGTTTTCTTATTTATCATAAGTTAAATATGAAAATTCATAAATAACCTATTTGCTACTTGTAACAATCCTTCATGAAAATTACAAATCACTGAATTCCTAGATGGCGATAGAATAAGCAATATTAAATTAAATTGTCAGATTAATCAAATATTAATCATTCATGAAATAGGAGAACTCAAAACAAGAAATACTTGAATTAAAATGTGAATAGAAGTTTGAAACACGAAACCTCACAAAGTTACAATCAGAATATTGAATCCCCTTGAATCAAAACAATTAAGTTTAGCCATACATGGTTTTTACTCCAATAATAAAAATAGAAGAAAGACTAAAAATTGCAAAAAAGTAAGAATTAAGAACCTCAATCTGTTGTGAGTAACGTCCCTTTTATAGGGTTTTCTAATCTAATCATAATCTAACTCAAACTTGTAAAGATGTATATTTAAAACAAATTTAAATTAAAACTCCTGCATGATAGGGATAAGAAGAAGTTTCCTAGTTAAACTCCAACCCTTCAAGTGATCAACATTATCCACTGCATCAATCTCTTCACTTTATCCAAAATTTATAATTATCATCAATAGAGTCCCAATTTAATGCAATCTCTACTTTTCATCTCCTAAAATAAAACAAACATTAATTTCCATATTTAAGCATCAAAATAAATCCAAAACAAAGGAGATATATCAAATAATATAGCAAGATGAGATCTTATCAAATTCCCCACACTAGACTCATGCTTGTCCTCAAGCATATATTAATTCAATACATTAATCATCTTCATAACAACATCTCAGAAAATATCCAAAACCTAATTCACATTTAAGGTTTAAGATAAAATAACAATCGAGAGAATAAACACTCATAGGACACATTGTTAAAACAAGCATCTCATCAATTCCATCAAAATCAAATGAATAAGACTTGACACCCTCATAAGTATTTCACTCTATATGCTCGAAGTGTTTAGGGTTCATTAAGCTCTCAAATCAAACATAACGAGTTATTTCCATAAGCTTGCTCAAGAATCATATCTCTACCATTAAACAAAATGAACATAATGTATAAATCAAAAGGACTTAATAAGGGCTATAACGTGGCTTAGGTAAGGTATGAAAAAAGGAACTTTTTGGCTGAATAAATTGAAGGGAATCTTACAAACTTATCCACACAAGTTTCAACTTAAATCAAAATTCACTTGGTTCAAAGGACATCTCTTTCAATCACTTTGTCTTTTCTTGTCGTTTTTTTTCTTCTTTTTTTCTTTTTTCTTTTTCTTTTTTAAATAAAATTATCAAAGAGGAGTTTTTTTTGGTTTTAATACTTCACCTCCATTCTGTAAAAAATCAAAACAATGCAACTTGAATCATCTAATTAACTTTTCATAGAAATAGTCAAAATCCTATACAAATAAGCTCGATACAATTCCTTCAATTTAGGGGTTCAAAATTATTAAGGATATCAATAACAAAAAGGGTAAATTCAGCTTATAATAAGGTTATCATGCAGAAAGAAAGGTTAAGGCTCAACTTGGTTTTCTAAGGATAAAAGGTGAGGTAGGTTTGTTTAAGATAAAAAATGGTTATCTTAAATTGTTTAAGTCAAAAAATGGTTATCTTAAATGCCCTCATCATCTTTATACACAATTTTATCAAGACCTCTTTTTCTTTTAAGCCAGCAAGTTTATGTTTCAAAAACAAGCAAATGCATCAAAGAAAGAACTAAAACAAAATAAAATAAAATTATCATATTTTTTGTTAGCTCTTGAAAAATGCAATTGTTTAATGTCATTATGCTCGACAGGGCTAATTCTTCTCAAACTTCTTCATATGATGGAAGTTCTAAGTCAATATTCATCACACTGGAAACTGTCATCTCCTCATAAAATGGTTTCAGTATATGTTTCTTTTGGTCTCTAAACTTTTTATTTCCACTACACCATGAAGAAAGATATTAGCAATAAAAAATGGACCAAACTATCTAGAACATAACTTACCTAGCATAAACTTTAATCGAGAATTATACAATAACACTTTCTGTCCCACCTTAAATTGTTTCGTCAAGATCATATTATCGTGGAATAACTTGGTCTTCTCTTTGTAAATTTTCAAATTTTCGTAGGCATCCAACCTTATTTCCTCTAGCTCTTATAGTTACAACTTCCTTTCCTCTCCAGCTTTTGCCAAATCCATATGGCAACGTTGCACCACTCAATAGGCTCTATGTTCAATTTTCACCAGTAGATGGCAAGCTTTACCGAAAAATAATTGATAAGGAGACATTTCTATCAATGTCTTGTAAATTGTACAGTATTCCCAAAGAGCATCATACAGTCATAAACTACAATCCTTTGGACTAGGATTGACATTTTTTCCTAAGATGGATTTCACCTCTCTATTTGATACTTCTACTTATCCATTTGTTTGCGAATGGTAGGCAGTGGCTACTCGATGATTCACTCCATACTTTTTAAATAGCGTTGCCACAACTATATTACAAAAATGACTTCCTTGATCACTAATGATGGCACGTGGGATTCCAAATGTATTAAAATTTTTAGTTTTTATAAACCTGACAACAGTTGCAGAATCATCAATTCTAGTAGCTTTTGCTACCATCCATTTAGAAATGTAATCAACAGCCAAAATTATGTGAGAGGATCCAGAATATGAAGGCAAGGGCAATCAAGGCCTCATACATCAAATATTTTAACTATAAGAATTGGGGTTTGAGGCATTTCATTTCAATGAGATAACGTACCTATCTTTTGACATCTATCACAAACTTTACAAAACACATAAGCATTATTAAATAAAACCTCTCGATATAATCCATTGTCTAAAACTTTCCTAGCAATTCTTTTGTGGCCAAAGTGACCAACACATGCATATTTGTGACAAAAAGCTAAAACAAAATTTTGTTCATTTTTTGGCACACAACGCCTTATAATTTGATTAGATTAGAACTTCTATAAGAACTGTTCATCCCACATATAATATTTTGCCTCATTTCTTATCTTTTCCTTCCGAGACTTAATAATGTGATGAGGTAAAGTTCTAGTAAGTAAATAATTAACCAAGTCAGCATACCATGGAACCATACTTTTCTTCTGGAACGATTGCTTATTACGAAAAGTTTCGAAAATAGATAAAATATCTTCATCTTTTACTAACCTGCTCAAGCAATCTGCTACTAAATTTTTTGCATCTTTTCGAATATAGGTAAAATATCAAACTCTTGCAGTAGCATAATCCATCGTATCAACCTCAGTTTGGACTCCTTTGCTAGAAGATATTTCAATGCTACGTGGTCAGTGTAAACAATAACTTTAGAGCCAAACATATAAGATCTAAATTTATCTAAAGCAAAAACAATTGTTAAAAGCTCTTTCTCAGTTTTAGAATAATTGTACTACGCAGCATCCAACGTAATTCTTAGTGTACTCAGAAAATATACTCATCACGCATCTTTGGAACATACCTGGAGCATTATAGAGATCGAATTGAAGTCGCCTAAAAGCATACATTCCAAAAGGACACATGAATGTAGTCTTTTCTTGATCCTCTTAAGCAATTGCTATATAGTAACATGAAAAACCATTCAAAAAGCATAAATATGATTTATCAGTAAGTCTTTCTAACATTTGATCCACAACGAGTAATGAAAAATGGTCCTTTCTAGTTGCTAAATTAAGCTTTATAAAGTCTATGCACATTCGTAACCCATTTTGTACCCTCATTGATACTAATTCATTATTCTAGTTTTGTATTACTGTTATACCAGTTTTCTTGGGCACAATAAGCACTGGACTTACCCATTCACTATTTAAGATTGGATAAATTATACCTACATCCAAAGTTTTAAAATTTCTTTCACTACCACATATTTCATTTCCACATCTTTCATTAGTGGATTAAGTCTTCTTTGGGGTTCGCGTTTTGGTTTAGCATTCTCATCTAAAAAAATCCTATGCATGCAAATCGTTGGGCTGATTCCTTTTATGTCCACTAAAGTCCAACCAATTACAGTTTTGTATTCTTTAAGCAGTATCACCAATTTTTCCTCTTTCCCTTCAGTCAACCTTTTTGAAATGATCATTGGTAATGCCTCTCCATGAACCAAATATGCATAAGTCCTGTTTGGCAAATAATGAATTGCATTAGCTATTAGCTGATAGTTTATTATATCAGCTAATTTGACCAGCCCATAATATCAGTTGTTTATTAAAGTTGTTTAGTAAAATTAGCTATTTAGTATTAGCTATTAATGTGTAAAAACAACTTATGAGGGCATGATTTTTTAAAAAATTATAAGGACATAAATATTATATTTCTTATTATTTCGTTGAATATTCTTATAAGAATTTAGATTTAGATATTTAACTTTACAAAAATTAGGTTTATAAATTTATTAATAATAATAATAATAATAATAATAATAATAATAATCCAATATTAAATTCTTTGTTAATATGAATGATGCAACGAGATATATCACATTAGTATTTTTCATACAATATGTATGAATTTTATTATTTAATAAATTAAAAATATCTATAATTATAGTATGACGTAGATATGATATATAGTAGTTATATACTATAAATATTAATTTGATGTGACTCTTTATGTTCAAAACTTAATATTGTTGTATTTTTAAATGAAAACTAATATTATAAATTAAATAAAGATTAAAAAGTTTAATTAACTCCTTTATTATATTCTTTCAAACTTCATAACATAATTGTACGATCAAATAAAGCCAACTTTGAAAATACACAAAGCAAAAGCAAAGAATGAAGTGGAAGGCAATACTGTCATTAGGCAAACAGTTAACTCCAAAAACTCCTCTTATGAAGCTTTTAGAAATCAGCTTATTGGGGTTAAATAAGCTAACCACTAAGCCATGCACCAAACACATCAATAGCTTTTTAAGATAGTTAAAAAGTTAACTTTTAATTAATATGCTAAAAAACAGTTGGTAAGTTGTTTACCAAACACCTCCATATTTAATGTGATCAGGTAGGGCTTTCAATTTGATATTTGGAGCCTGCAAAACAGAAGGTAGCATTTTCTTGTTATTTATAGTAAGTTCAGCATTCAAAGTTTCGAATCTATTTGTATTGCTAATAACGACTCTATAACTTCACAAGTTTCATCAATTTGTTCATTCACTTCTGATTTGGCCTTAAACTCCAACTCATCTTCAATATTTTCTTCATTAAACATATCCTGCACAAATGAATCCATAATATCAATATGATAGACAGATTGAAGATCATTAAGGTATTTTATTGCTTCGAAAATGTTGAAATGTATTTTATTGCTTTGCAAATATTGAACTTTTCTATCTCTCCATCAAACTCTACAGAGAGAGTACCCCATCCTCATCAATTTTTGTGTCAATCATCTTCATAAGCGGCCTACCTTATATAATTGAAGCTGAATGTTCCACACTATCTCTACCCATTTTCAAGAAGTAAAAATCCACTGGAAATACAAAACCATTACCTTGGACTAAAACGTCTTCAATAACTCCAATAGGATGTACATATGAACAATCAAATAGTTAGATAATCACATTAGTTTCTTATAAAGAATTTAGATTTAAAGCTCGATAGATTGAGTATAGGATGACATTAATAGATGCACCTAAGTCTAGCATGTCACGCACAATTTTTTTACTACTAATAACACACGGAAGTGTAAACATACCTGGGTCTTTACATTTTTCTGGTAATTTCCTATTTATCACATTTGCTACATTCTTACCCAAAACTATTCTCTCCTTGCCCTTCAGCTTCCTTTTATTTGTGCACAACTCTTTCAAGAATTTTGCATATTTCAGAACTTGCTTGATGACTTCCAGAAGTGTTATATTGATTTCCACCTTTTTGAAAGTTTCTAACATCTCTCTTTCATATTGATCATCTTTTGGTTTAGCCAACCTGTCAGGAAAAGGAGGTAAACGTGCGTTAATTGATATTGATGAAGATGAATCATTTTTTGTTGGGCCCCGATTCACTTTAGGCTTGTTTAATTTATTGTTGAGGTTTAGCTTGATTAATTTTTCCTTTTAGAAATTAATTTGGGGTTTTTAGTGCTTAAGTGCATGAAATTAAAAGAAGGAATTTAGTTAAAATTAGAATTTTGATAAGTTGTTAGAAATTAAAAAGAATAAGATGAATTGAGGGTAAATTGGGAAGTTTACTCATGCTCTTAAAGCTTAAGGCTTTTAAGGAGGGCTA
>JAOSBN010000178.1:10131833-10161193 GCA_027563595.1 Erythroxylum suave | reverse complement strand
CTTTCTCCTTGCTTCGATTTTCACCTTCTCTCCTTCTAGTTTCTTTTATAACTTTCTCTCTTTTTCTTTCTTAACACTTACAACTCTCTTTTAGTTTCTTGTCTTATTAGTTTTAAAAAAAAAATTAACCTTCCTATCTTACCCTTCCTTATACAATCTAATTCCTCTTAACTCCTTATATTAATTCTAACTCTTCCCTTTGATCTATGCTAGTAGATAAAAATAATAATAGACACAATTAAACTAAAAAAAATCTAATTCATGAACTCTACTTATATTCATGCTTAATAATTTAATAAAATAAATTCTAAGAAACTTCAGGGTCCAACATTTCTCCCCCTTAAGGAATTTCATCCTCGAAATTCTTACCTTAATTCACGAATAGGTGTGGATTCTTTTCCTTAATAGTTTCCAAAGATTCCCATGTTGCTTCCTTTCTTATATGATTTGTTCAAAATACTTTTACCTATTTCACAGTCTTATTCCTCTAGACCTTTTTTGCTGAATCTAGTATTGCCACTGGTTGTTCTTCATAAGTCAAATCCTCCCTTAATTGAACTTCTAAAGGTTGGACTATGTATGAAGGATCTAATCTATATCTCCTCAACATTGATACATGAAAGACATTATGAATCTTGGATAACTCTGGCGGCAAGGCTAACTTGTAGGCGAGAGGCCTAATCTTCTTAATAATTTCATAAGGACCTATATATCTTAGACTAACTTTACCCTTTTTACCAAACCTTAAAACTCCTTTCCATGGAGAAGCTCGAAGAAATACTTTATCTCCCACCTCATATTCCATCTCCTTCTTATGTGAGTTTGTATAACTCTTCATCCTGTTTTGAGTTGCTTTGAGTTTCTGTTTTACCAATTTAATCTTATTGACTGTAGCTTGTACCAACTTAGGTCTTATAAGTTTTCTTTCACCTTTCTAGTCCTAACAAATAAAAATTCTGCATCTCCTACCCTACAAGGCTTCATAAGGTGCCATTTGAATTCCTGAGTGGTAGGAATTATTATAAGCAAATTCAGTCAAAGGTAAATGTTCATCCCATGAGCCTTTGAAGTTCATAACACAAGCTCATAACATTGCCTCCAATGTCCTTATTGTCCTTTCTGATTGGCCATCCATCTGTGGATGAAAGGCTAGACTAAAATGCAATTTGGTTCCCAAAGCTTCTTAAAAACTTTCCCAAAATCTCGAGGTGAATTTGGGATCTCTATCAGATACTATGGAACTTGGAATCCAATAAAGTCTAATTATTTCATTTATATATTTCTTGGCCAAGGCATTCAGAGAATCTGTCTACCTGATAGGCAAGAAATGTACCGACTTGGTTAGCCTATCCACAATCACCCATACTGCTTCATCCTTCTTGTTGGTCCTTGGTAATCCTATTAAGAAATCTATTGTAATCTTTTCCCATTTCCATTCAGGAATAGACAAAGGTTTAAGCTTACTAGTTGGTGCTTGATGTTTTGATTTAACTTGTTGACATACCAAACATTTTCCAACATATTCTGCAATATCCTTCTTCATTCCTCTCCACCAAATATGTTCTTTTAAATCTCTATATATTCTGGTACTTCGCGGATGCATTGCATATGGAGCATTATGTGCCTCATCAAGAATTTCATCCTTCATCTCTTGCATATCTAGAATATATAATCTTTTGCCTACCACCATCAATCCATCTTATTTCACTTCTATTTCTGAAGGCTTACCATTTTTTATTTCTTTTCTGAGCTTGCACAAGTATTCATCTTGTTCCTACAATTCCTTAATTTTCTCATTCAATACTGGCCTTACTCTAAACTTAGCCAATATATTGCCAGATTTGACTTCCCTTAATGTCACCTTGAATTTGGAAAATTCCTTCAACAAAGGGAGATATCTCATCTTCACATGCACTATGGTAGATTTCCTACTCAGTGCATCCGCTGCTACATTAGCTTTACTCGGGTGGTAGTATATCATCAAGTCATAGTCCTTCAATAATTCTAACCATTTCCTTTGCCTCAAATTAAACTCTTTTTAACTCATCAAATATTTAAGACTCTTATGGTATGTAATACCTTGGTAGTGACTCCATATGAATAATGTCTCCATATCTTCAACGTGAAGACTATAGCAACTAATTGCAAGTCTTGCGTTGGATAATTCATCACATACGGTTTTAATTGCTTGAAGGCATAGGCAATTACTTTATCTCCTTGCATCAACACACACCCTAATCCTTTCCTCAAAGCATCACTATACTCTGTGTATCCATCACTGCCAGAAGATAAAGTTAGGATTGGTGCAGTTGTAAGCTTCTTCTTTAATTCCTCAAAGCTTCACTGACATTCTTCTGTCCACACAAACTTCTGACTCTTCCTTGTCAGTTTGGTGAGTGGAGTTGCTATCATAGAAAATCCTTCCACAAATCGTCTATAATAACTAGCTAATCCTAAGAAACTCCTCACTTCTACTACATTCTTGGGTGCTTCCCATTTAATTACGGTTTCTATTTTTCTTATATCCATATGTACTCATTTTTTCGAAATCACATGTCCGAGGAATATCACTTCCTTTAACCAAAACTCACATTTATCAAATTTACAACTCTTTCTCCCTTAATGTCTTCAAGGCAACCCTTAAATGCTCCTCATGCTCCTTGTCACTTTTCGAATAAACCAATATATCATCAATAAAGACTACGATAAATTGGTCTAGGAAAGGCTTGAAAATTATATTCATGAGGTCTATAAAGGATGCAAGGGCATTGGTTAGCCTAAAAGACATAAATAAAAACTCAAAATGTCCATATCATGTTCTGAAAGTAGTCTTTGACACATCAGAATCTTTTATTCGCAATTGATGATAACCCGATCTCAAGTCTTTCTTAGAGAAGACTTTTGCTCCTTGCAGTTGATCAAACAGATCATCTATACATGGAAAGGGATATTTACTCTTGATAGTGACATGATTAAGTTTCCTGCAATCCACACACATCCTTAAGGATCTACCATTCTTTTTCACAAAAAAACTAGAGCTCCCCAAGGTGAAAAGCTAGACCTAATGAAACCTTTCTCTAACAGCTCTTCTAACTATTCTTTAAGCTCCTTCAATTTTGCTGAAGTTATCTTATAGGGTGGAACTAGTATGGATGCTATGTGTGGAAGAAGTTCTATGGTGAACTCAATTTCTCTAGCCCGGGAGGTTCTTCTGGAAAAACATCTAGAAATTCCTTGACTACAAGAATATTTTTTAATTTTTCTTTATCCACCTTCACGTCCAATACATTTGCCAAGAATTCTTCATACACTTTCTTCATCATTTTCTCTGTTGTTAGTACTGAAATAAGTTCAGGTGGACTTGCTTTCTTGTCTCCCACAAATCTCACTTTTTCACCTTTGTCAAGTACAAACTCTACTATCTTTTGTCTATAATTCAAATTGGCACTATATTTTTCTAAAGTGTCCATGCCCAAAATCACTTCCAATCCCTTCATCTCCAATGGCATTAAATCCACCACTAAGTTTGCTTCACCAATAGATATTTCACACTCTCTATAAACATGACTAATAACAACATATTAGCCAATTAGGGTGTTAACTATCAAAGGACTATCTAATGGACTCAAATTTCTATCATACAAAATCATACTTGTAGATATAAAAGAGTGGGTAGACCTTTAATTAATCAAAACATAATGTCATCATGAAATAACAATAACAACCTTCAGAACTGCTTCTACTTCCTCCCTGGTCATTACGAATACCCTAGTTGGTGCTTGCCCTCTCGATCTTCCCAGAGGATTTACCTTCTTGGCTCCACTAGAACTGCCCACTTCAGTTGCAGACTTAACTTCCACGGTCTCAGCCCTTTATGAATCTTGCCTCTGAGTTCCCGCCTATCTAGCATACCATGGACACTCTCTAACCATATGCCCTCTCTCTCCATAATTAAAGCAAGCTCCAGTCAGTCGATAACACTCTCCTTTATGGAATTTACTGTAATGATCACATTTTGGAAAGGATGGCTTAATCCCCTCCCCTTTTCTGCGGCCTCCTTTAGTCGAGTCTTGAAGAGAAATAGTTCTCTTCGGTTTAGGTCTAGTTGAGCCGCTGCTTCTGACCTCAGATGGTGTAGAGAAAGTCTTAGCACTCCTTCCCAGCATAGGCACACTACCTTCCCTGCTAAGTTGTTCTCTTCCTTTCCTCTTTTTGTTCATTGCGTTCTTTATGTTTTCTATATTCTCTACCCTTAATGCAGCTTCTACCAGTTGCTGGAAGTCACAAAAATTTTGCACGACCACTTTTTCTCTTATAGCCAAATAGCATAGCTACATATATGGATAATTGTGTCAATCTGTGCTCATACTCACTTACAATCATCTCCTTTTGGGTGAGACTCAGAAACTCCCTCTACTTCTACTGGATATACACCTCAGATAGGTATTTCTTCTTGTAGGCAACTTGGAAATCTTTCCAGGTTAACATTAACAACATTGACTGGCTCCCTAGTACATTTTCCCACCAATGCAGGGCAGTCCCCTAAAGCAAGCTCGCAGCATACACCATCTTTTCCTCATCTTCACAATCCATCAATTCCATTATTCTCTCCGTCTTCCACAACCAAATATCAGTTTCCCCCAGATCAGTTGTTCCATAAAAGTCCACAGTTCCATACTTCCTCAGCTTATCAAATTTTCTTCCTTTCTAAGATGGGGCTGGAGTAGACATGGATGGCATCTGACCCATCGCTCATACAAAAGCCTGAGCAAAGGCTTAAAACATTATGAGATCAAACGGATTAGGTACTTGTGTTTGAGGGAGGGATGAATTGGGCATTTGAGGTGGAAAGGGCTTACCATCCTACTTTATCATTGCCTCAGTAATCGTTGGGACTCTGGACTCATCAGTACCCTCCTCTCTCGGTGGAGAATCAGGTGTAGCAGTTCCTTGCAAAACCCCTCGTGTTCTTCAACGAGGTGGCATTTTACCCCTTCAATAAATATTAACATTTAGCCTACATTTCATTTTAATTTTATTTCCTACATGTATGCATGATATGTATGTCATTCAATGTAGTCAATCAATTTAATAATGCAAACAATTAATTCAACAGTAGAAATAATTTAACACACATTATAATAATTCATAGTATAATATATTCAAAGCCTACAAATCCTTGAAAATCTTGGACTCTGATACCAAAGATGATGGCCCCGAGTCTTTGTTCCTATTTGATGGCGACAAGGTGTCAAAATTTTGGATATTTTTAAAATAAAATTAATATTAAAATAAGAAAAATTTAATTCCATGGTAGGAGTAGAACAAATTTACAAAAAATTTAATCAAAATGGCCTAGAATCACTTGGACATGAAAATAAATTAAAAGAAATCATGAATTAATATAAACAAATAATAATAAAATGAATAAATAATTTATTGAATAATTAAATTAAATTAAATTTATAGAAGGAGTAAGACCAATTACCCAACAATTTAAATAAATTAACATAGAAGAAAATGAACGTGAAAATAAATTGAATTGGGCATTAAAACAAATAATCTACAAATAAATAAAAAAATAAAACAGAAAAGCAAGAGGAGGAGAGTCACGGGTGTAACTCTTAATTCTCACGCTTGTGAGAACTGTAAGCAAAAGCCACGGGCCTGAGAAAAATTTCTCACGACTGTCACTGATACTAACAAAGGCGACTCGTAATCGTGTTTATGCACAATCATGACATTCCTATAAAAATAAAAAAAGTCGCGATCGTGCACAATGGTGAATAGTGGCGGAAATTCGAGGTTTGTCGTGATCGTGCTCAAGCAAAATCGTGACTTTCCTGAAAATTTGGGATTGTCACCATCGTGCACATGCACACCTAATTAAAAACTTCATAACTTTCAATCCAGAAGCCCAAAAATTACAAACTTTATATCATTGGAAAGCTAAGAGAAAGATCTACAACTTTTATGAATATAATTTTCTCAAATTTTGCTTAGATCAATACAGTTTATTCCTTGAAGTTTCTAAATATACTTTTCATTCCTTTATTCTTTTATTTTCTCTCTACTGTCAATACTTCTATAAAATTCTCAAAGATACGAAAACCAACAATATAAACCATACATATAAAAACTCCCAACTTAACCAAGTTACTTTAGAAAAATCTATTGAAAAGTCCTCATCAATCATCAATTTTGTTCCTAATCGAAAAATATAGAAAATTCGACAGAATAAAAATTAGACATGAGCAAAAAGAATTCTTCAACTCTTGTTGTCATTCATTTTTCAATTAAAACAAAGTAGGTACATTACTCCAATTACAAACAAAAGTCACATCATTAGCATAATACAAAATACAAAATTGATGCTCATGCCTAACTTACTTATAAAGTTACCAAAATGATCCAAACCAACTTAGTTACAAATGAAATATTTCTTGGAGATTTACTGAAGTTTTTTTAAGGTTCACTAATCTGCTATTTCTTCACCTAAAGAATGGAAAACTTGTGGGGTGAGTTGGGAAGCTCAATGGCTAATATGCTTATAGCTATTGGTGACAAACCACACATTCACACAACAATCAAACAATTACATATATAAGTATATAAGGATTTAATTCATAGAACACAAACTTAAAATTTTAGTCACATAAATCATACCATGTATTTTCTAACCATTACACAAAGCATTTCATCATATATCATACTTAGCAAATCACAATGAATGCATAAAAAATATGGCTCGAGAGAATCCCATGAAATAGAATGGCAAAACCAAAGTTACACCATGAACGAAGTGAGTCCATATTTTGGAGCTCATATGCCACAAGCGGGCTGTCGGGAGAAGGCTTAATGTCAACGTGCATGTAACGAATGAAATGATATGTGAATTTTATGATGCAAACACATTTCATAACATATTCATAACTTTCATGCTTCTTAAATTTTCTGCTTTTCACCAATACAGAAGTGCAGTATCTTTCACATGACATGATATCAAATTCATAGAACATATTTTTTCCATATTCACAGTGAATAGAAGCAAGCATTTAAGTACACTTACAAATAAATAATTTCAGCTCATCTTCACAAAACTATAAACATATTACCCACCTATTTACTTGATATTTACAAGATCAAGTTTGTCTCTCCTCTTGTTCTTGCCTTCGATAATCTTGGTTTCCTAAGAACAAATATATTTTCATTTAATCATTATACATGAATAATGCTTCAATAACCTTAAATATTCATGAATGTGCTTAAACTTAATCTATTCTTGATTTTTCTCACAAGAACTAGGATCTAGTTAAGTTTTCTAAAAATCTAAGGAGAAGAATTTGGTTCTATACTTTTCTCTTCATTTTCAGCATATAACTTATCTTCTCTACTTCCTTCTTCTACTAAAGCAAGAGGAAAAGATAGGAAATACCTAAATTATTTTCAGCTGAACCTTTTTCTTCTTCTTCTTTCTCCTTGCTTCGGTTTTCACCTTCTCTCCTTCTAGTTTCTTCTATAACTTTCTCTCTTTTTCTTTCTTAACACTCACGACTCTCTTCTAGTTTCTTGTCTTATTAGTTTAAGACAAAATTTTAACCTTCCTATCTTACCCTTCCTTATACAATTTAATTCCTCTTAACTCCTTATATTAATTCTAACTCTTCCTTTTGATCTATGCTACCACACGATAATAATAATAGACCCAATTAAACTCAAAAGAAATTCTAATTCATGAATTCTACTTATATTCATGCTTGTTGTTTAATAAAATAAATTCTAAGAAAGTTCGGGGGTCTTCCTCTTTACATTCTTTGCTTCAACCCTCCACTCACTTGTAGTTGTCCAACATTTGTTCTATTGTCCAATATGTATCATACTGTAGGTGACATCTTTGTTCCTTACTTTACTATTGTTTTGTTGCTCTTTGTTTGGCCATTAGTATTATCGTTTTGCTTCTTCTATATGCGTTTCATGTTCCACTTCCCTTGCATGCAAAAACATGCACGTGCTACCATCCTGCTTCACACTTCTAGTTGCTACATGCCTTGCTCCATCTTCAGTCCATCATCAATTACTATCTTGCATGCATTTTGTTGTATAGTTGAGACACACATACTCACGGCTGTGCAACTTTTCCAGTATGGCCGCGAGATATTTTAATGCTTCATTCTTCATTTATTTTCATTTTCTTTTCTTCTTTTTTCTCGAAGAAGACAAAGGATTGTGAATCTTCAGAAAATTTCCAAAATATTGTGCTTTTAACTTACTTTAGCTTCTTTGCTTCCAAATTGTGCCTAAAATCACATATGAGTCAAAGTAAGTATCTTAAATAATTTCATATCATTAATTGCTAAGTATTATGGAATAATTATACAATCAATTAAGCATAGATTAATTTCCTCCACACTTAGCTTTTGGTCATCCTTGGGCAAAACATCCAAATTAAGCTCACAGACTCAAAAATATTTACTCAATTCCCATATTTTCCAAGAATTCATAATCATAAAAAAAAGATGAATGACATTTAAAAATTATAGCAAAAACTCAATATTCCAAGCTTTTACTCATGATCAATCAACATTCAATACCTTTAAAATCTGGCAATTTGATAGTAGACCTGGAAAATGTGTTTAACTAAAATATATCCATGGGTACACTCAATACCATTCATTATCATGATAATACACAACTTTATATATCATTTCATTTCTTCACCACTAAAGGTCACATGCAAAATCATGAATCAAACGACTTTTCAAGGTTATAATATGGGTAAAAGTATGGTGAGATGTATTTGGGTAAAGTAGCAAGAAAGCCATCAAAATCAGTGAAAAAAAAGTAACACTCAATGAAATATCAAGCACACAAGTTAACATTCATACAAAACTGGGTACCTTCACTCATGACGAATGCAACACTTATATTTCACATCTCAATTTAGCTCTCACACCATAAACCTTCACAAGGAATGCTTCATCCAAAACAAACTCCACGTTATATGCAATATACTCAAATAACTCATTCATTACAACTTTAGGAGGATACATTAATCATATACAACTTTTCATCACTCATAGTCTTCCTCTTTGATACATTTATTTAAACATTTATTTTCTTTTTCTTTCATTCTATTTTTTCTTTTCTTTTCTTTTTATTTACTCTTCTTCTTTTTTTATACAAATTAAAATAAAATACATCAACATGGAAGTTTCAATGATAAGGCATACAATAGCATCCCAACATTATAACCAACCCATACATATGTACACCTCCACACTTATACTTTTGTAAGTCTACAAACTCAACAGTCAACAAATACTTCATTATCTTTAAGGATTAGGTGAGACATTTGGTTAGGTTTGAAGCAAGTAATGTGGTTAATACTAAAGCAAGGCTAATAGAGCTCAAGCGGGCTTATAAAAAAGGAAATCATATAATGGGTAGGCTATTTGTCTAATGTAATTTGGAAAAGCAAAGAATGCCTAATCATTTATATATTAATGCATGTGATAACAATGTGGTCTTGAATAAAAAATCAAAGCAAAATTAGGATGTAAATGTCATGAAGATCACACATAAACAAAGGCAATGACACTGGTATGAATGTGCCAATCTAAAAAGGCTCGAAATCTCACCGACTTTATCTACCACTAGTCACTACTCTTCTAAAGATAAAGCACATCGACCAATCACAAAAGTAAAAGAACATGCTAAAGTTGCTATGAAATTCCCTAGTCGATTCATTCTCTAGTCATGACTATATAATGCTAAAAGCAACTAGAAAAAAAGTTTGTTTTATTTGTTTTATTCTTTCTCTCATTTTGATTGAAAACTTAAAAACAAGTAAGAAATAAGCAACTAAAAACACACCTGCATAAAAAAGCTAAATGCGAAATTTTAAAGAAAAGAAATTTACTTCCCTTGGGTTGCCTCCACCCTAATTAAAAATAAAAAATCATTGAAATATAGTCGTTCAAAGGTGTACCTGAGTTATAATAAGAAACTTCTTATATGTACGGGAATTGTTGTATGTCCTGTACACCACCATGGAAGTAATTTTGTTCATTATCCCATCCAAATTAAAATTTGTATAATCACTCCAAACATAATTACAAGGTTGGGAATATAAGTTATGAAAGAAATAACTTATATCCATGGATATAATTTTTTCCAATTTTAAATAACTAACATTAAATAGAAAGTGAAAAGATCAAGATTAACTTAAAAGAAATAAATTGCAAACAAATATGTACATAACACCAATTAATATCAAGAATAAAAACTAAAGTACCACACTCCTTGACAATGATTCCAAAATTGACTACACATCGTAACACTAGTCAAAATAAACTAGAGTCCTACTATAGTAGTAGTGAGACTAGGTCAATCCTACAAAGAGAGTGTGTAAAGTTCTTGAAATAAAATTAATCGGTGTTTAGTTTAGGAGGGGTTTTGTTTTTAAAAAAATAAGAAAATAAAATAAAATTAAACTAATTTATAAAAGCAATTTAAAGAAAACATGAAAAAAATGATAAAAGTGCATAATTCGGTTGGCACCCGGTTCTTTAGTTCAAACTCTGCCTACACCCTAATTAAACATATTTCAATGATTTTTTATTTTCAAACCTCTCCTAGCAACTGTTAATCATGGGTTAATAATTAACTCGAGTTTTACCTTAGGTATTGTTTAATTAAGATACGATTGTTAATTAAACCTAACCACTGAATAATCTAGGATTGTTAATTAGATAGTAGCATTACAAATTAGAAAAATCAATTAATCAAGGCAACAATCACATACGATGCGTTATTTAACCTAAGTTATGTTATCCCTAATGATTACAAACCATTAGTCGCTACAAATGAATTTTTACATAACAATTATGGACTAGATTGAATATTTGAGCAATGTATTTGTAATAAAATGATCCAATGATGGCATTAAAATCATCTTTTCACAATATGCAAATCTATACACATCAAATAACATAAGCAATTTCTAAAGAGAGAAAGAAATAACAAACAATGGAAGGAATGCTTAATTGGGTTGTCAGCATCGATGTTGCCTCCGAGCCAGAGTTAGGAAGCTACCCTTCCATGGGTCTCCCAAGGTTGAGAGCTTTGCCCCTCATCTTCATTAGAACTAAAAGCTCCTAAAATGAAATTGCTTTAGGACCCAAAATATTCCTTAGCTAATAAAGACATCTAAAAGCTTGTTTACAAAACCGAAGAAGAAAAAATAGAGCTGTTGTGTTTTACTCTCTCTCTGTTTTTCACCCACTTCTAGCCACCTTTCTTGTTGTTCCATCCTATCTTCTTTATACCTTAAATGCTAGGATAAATGAAAGGGATATGTGGCATTTCAAAACTGAAGAGAACCTTTGTGTCGTTGTTCACTCTTTGTTTATTTGTAATGTCCTTTAGTAGTTGTCTGTTTTTTTTGCTATTTGTAAGCTTTGTCATGTTTTATCCATAAGATATCTTGCATGGGATAGCAAGGTTTTAATGTTGAAAAATGGATAATTGGTGTGTGTGTGGTGGCTTAATCATGTGAGACACAATGCACTCACGTTAGGTGTGTTATTCTTTCCACTCACGTGTAGCTATCTAACTTTTGTTTTATTATCCATTCTTTGTCACACTGCAGCCAACACCTTTACTCCTTACTCTATTGCCATTTTATTGCTCTTTGCTTGGCCACTTGCACTGCCATTTTGATTCTTCTATATGTGTTTCATGCTCTACGCCCTTGTATGAAAAAATATGCAAGTGTTGTCCTCTCGCGTCACGCTTCCAGTTGCTGCATGCCTTGCTCCATCTTTCGTCCAACATAAATTACTATCTTTCATAGGCATGAGGAATAACTCATGCTCATGCATCTTGTTGCACAGCCGTGACACACACACTCACAGCTATACAACTTTTCCAGTATGGTCGTAAGACATTTTAATGCTTCATTCTTCATTTCTTTTCATTATCCTTTACTCTTCTGTCTCCAAGAAGACAAAGGATTGTGAATCTTAAGAAAATGACCAAAATATTGTTCTTTCAACTCAGTTTAACTTTTTTGCTTCCGAATTATGCCTAAAATAACATATAAGTCAAAATGAGTATCTTAAGCAATTTCATGTCATTAATCACCAGGTATTATATTATACAATCAACTAAGCACATATCAAGGTCTCTTTAAAGCCAATGCCATCCTCTGAATTATAATCTTTGGATATAAGTTTGGCTTTATACCTTTCAAGTCCCTTCTGGTCTTAAAGACCCATTTACAGCCTACTTATTTTCAGCCTTTAGGTAACTCAACCAGTTCCTAGACTTGATTATCATTTATAGATTTTAAATCATCTTTCATAACATTGAGCCACTTTTTAGAATTGTTATATTTCAAGGATTCTTTAAATGAGACTAGATCCTTATCAATGCTCAAGTCACACTTATGTTCAAGTGAATACACCACATGGTAATCTGACATAGTTTGTCTTTTCTGCTTTATAGACCTTCGCAATATTGTTTCTTATGGTATCATTTAATCATTTGTGACTTGCACATTATTTATTGGTTCATTATTGACATTATCTTTTTATAAGTTTGGAATATTAACTTATTACTTCGATATGTTATGTAACTATGATACAACAAGAGGATAAATAACTTGAGAAGAGATACTGAGTGAAGGATTTTCCACCTGAATCTATTGAATATTCACCTTTTATAGTTCTCCACTCCCACTGATTTTTCCATTTTCAATGAACCTAGCATTACTAAACTTAACTATTCTTATATCATGGTTTGTATAATAAAATATGTACCTTTTTGGACTTTTTGGGATAACCGATGAAGTAATCACTAATATTTCTTGCATCAAGCTTCCCTTTATAAGGATTATAGATCCTAATTTCTATTGAGAAACACCAAACATCTAGGTGCCTCAAATTAGGATTCCTACCTGTCCACAATTCATAAAGTGTCACAAGAACTACTTTACTGGGAATGCTATTAAGTAGATATGTAATTGTCTTTAATGCGTACATCCATAAAGATAAAGATATATTAGTGTAACTTAACATACTCCTAACCATATCTATAAGAGTATAATTTCACCTTTTAGCTACACCATTCTGTTGTAGTGTAATAGGCATTGTATACGGTGGACAAATGCCTCGAATTTGAAGATATCCATTAATTAAGACTTTCATGTAATAAATAGAGATACCAATAACGTGAATAGTAATCAATTGCACTACCCCAAGACTGATTATGAAAAGGACCACATATATCATTGTGTTTTAATTCAATTAACTTAGTATTTCTTGTGGTTAAATTCTTATATATGTGTTTGGTTTACTTGCCTTTAAATCAATCCATACACACATCCTAATTAGTAAAATCTAGTTGAGGTAAGATTTCACTTTTTACTAACCTCATCACCCTTTCTCTAGATATATGACCAAACATTTGAAGCCACAACTAAGCAGAGTTTTTATTATGTGCACGACGTTTATTACCAATATTGTGGTCAACATGAAAAAGGGACTTAAAACGATTAATATCAAGGTTAAAACGATATAAATCATCTATTAATGTACCAGAACCATATAGTAATGTCGTTTATATAAAGAAAATGCATGTTTCCAACATTGCAATTAAAACCTGTCTTATCTGACTTACTAAAAAAAAACTAAATTTCTAGCACATCCAAGAATATAAAGATATTTTTCAAAATCTAGATAAAAAAAAGTGTCTAAGATCAATTTGTACGCCCTAATTTCTCCTATTCGTGCCTTCATTCTATTACCTATAACCAGGAACTCTTCATTTCTCTTTATGATTTGGATTAAAAAGAATCCTGCATAACATGTTACACATAAGTAGTTGTACTTAAATCTAACCACCAGGTATTATTGAACACCAAATAAGGTTTGATTCAAATCATATTGAAACATAGTACTTACCTTTCTTTTAGAACCAAGCACTTCTCTTAGGGCAGTCTCTCTTGAGGTGACCAACTTTCTTACAGAGGAAACAATGTTTCTATTTATATATTTGACCCTTATTAATCTTCATTAGGGCTTTTTCCTTCTTGTTGTACTTCTTTCCTAGCTTTCCTTTCCAACTATTAGCTTCATTATATATTGTAAGATGAACAGAGTGTTCCTTCATTTTATTTAATCTCCCTTCCTCCTATACTAACATGACCTTGATTTCTTAAAAGTTCCATTTCTCTTTAAGAATATTATAATTCACTTGGAACTGACCAAATTTAGGAGGAAGTGAGTTAATGATAAACTGTACTAGGAAGAATTCACTCATATCTATGCCCATTGATTTGAGCTTTGCAATGAAATTTGACATGCTTGTTACATGATCATGGATAGGTTAAGAATAATCAAACTTCTTGGTTGTCAATTCACTCATCAAGTGTCCTATAATAGACTTCTCAACTATGTTTGATTATGAGTACTCATTGATTTTCATCACGAATTCCTTTGCATTGTCCATATGAGGCATTGATAGCTTAACATTTTTAGCCATTTTCAATCACATCAAGTTTAGACTCAACCTATTAGACTTTTCGCAAGCCTTAAAATATGTCTTTTTATTGTGTACTACTCTTAGTAATGGTTGCAGGCTTCTTCAGAACTAATGCCAAGTCCTTATCCATAAGACCTAACTAAAATTGGACTTACTCAGAGTAATCAACATAGTTTAGTCCATTGAACTTGATTAGACCATTGCCCATAACTAACAAATTATTAAAAGCTACAACTGTAATACAAACTCAGACATTAATGCTTTAAGTACAATTAATGGATTCAGACAAGAATAAACTTTAATATTAATATTTCAGTTCACCTTTGGGTGATTTTTAAATACATATAATCTATAATGATGCTAACAACATATATATACACACTTTAATAAACAGTCAATCATACTCAAGCTAGCATGCATGTGGAGACTGATTTCTTGGAGGTTTATGAATTACTTGTTGGTAATCAAACTTCTCCTACTGCATGGGACGCATTGCGAGAGTGTTGGCTGTTGCATGAGGGGTTCCAGGCGATGAAATTTTGACATACTTTCCAGGATGCGAACAGATGTGCTGATTATCTTACTAAGTGTGGTCTTGGTCATGCTGGTTTATTATTGTATTCCACCCCTCCTGTTGGGTTATTTCATTTTTTTGATTTAGATCGTTGTCTGTTAGATACAGTCTGATATTATTGATTTAATAAACTTTTTCTTATAAAAAATTATAAGCAATGATCCACCTTTAGGTGATCTTTTAGCATTTTAATTAATAATCTCAATTGTTCAATTCATCTTTTATGTCATTCATTAGTATCATATAACATGAAAAATTCAAAGAATGTAAAATTAAATGTTTAAATATCTTTTCAAGCAAGGTCACTTTGATGATTAACAATTTTTCTTTGCATTCAACGTTTAATTAAATGAATATAAATGAATTTGGAAATTTAACTATAATGTTGAAAAATCATACTGTAAAGTCCTAAAACTTTTAAGGACTAAACTATAATTTTTTATTACCAATTTGTAAGTCCAAAAAACTATAAGGACCAAATGTAATTGACCATCTTTAACCATTTATTTTCAGAAAGAAATCACGCTTTCCAACCAATTGCACCAACATACTATCTTATGTTTTACAACTTCAAACCTAGGCTCTTTCCATGGTAGGCCCGTAAATACAATCATAATTGACCTTTTCTTTAACCTTTTGCTTCACACATTCACACACATTCACAAAGCGTCACGTCAAGTTGGTTTTAAACTTCTCTCCAAGTTTTGTTCTTTCAAAAAACTTAATTGGTCAAACCCTTACACTTCACTTACAGGATTTTTCAAACGAGGAAAGTAAACCCTAAAAAGGCATCAGATAAATCCAGCGGAGACGTTGCAAAACGATGAGCTGGTCAGAACTCGACACAGTATCTCTAGGTCCCATTCAGTATTTCTATCGATTTTCTGATCTGCTGATTTCTTCAATTTTCAAAGCTATTTATTATTTCGATTTCCAGCAAACGTCAACCCCAAATACCATAATATTTATTCTTGATTGAAGAATACCATAATATTCAATAATTGCAAAAAGAAGTTCGTGCAACCAATTGAACAAAAACAAAATACACGTGATTATGGCGGAAACATTTTTTTTTATATATAACCTTAATCAATACTAATGACTACTATGAATCTTAAAGTTAACTTTAATGTAAATTAAAGAGTGTCATAATCTAGCTTTAATATCACATGTAAAATTAAACTATAGTATTCTAAATAATATTTCAAGTCTATAATTCTTCCTAGATCATCCGACAATACAATTAATTCAATAATGCAAGTAAGATTCATAGTATAAGAGAGAGAAAGAAATATTAACTTTGGTCCATGTTTAATACGTGTCTTCATTCTTCAATGATAAATCTTTATTTCTTTTGATTACGAACACCTTTTCTACGCAAAGAATTCATCCACTTCTTTTGCTTTCTTCATTCTTTTCCGACAGTGCAAGAACTTATGTTTTCTTTGATTAACTTCTTATTTAATTATAATAAAATCCTTGTGAATCTAATGTTCTTTACAAACCCAATAATCATTGTCTTGGACCCACCTTACATTAGAGTCAACCCAAGTAATATGGGTTATACCTTTATGATTATTAAATTAATCGAAAAGGGAAATCCAGAGGAAGTCAGCACATCTGGAGATGCATCACTATTTATCACTGCATGAAATCAGCAACGTACGTTGGAGTGGGTTAACAATGATAAGAGAACAATGCTTCATGTTGTTTACCGTGTTGGTGACTTGGACAAAACTATAAAATAAGTTTATAATTTATCTTTTCGATCAATTATAATATTAATTATTTCGTTCCATTTATGCAGGGTTTGTACAGGTAGCTATTAACTATCAATATTTTTGCAGATTTTACGCTGAATGCTTGGGGATGAAGCTGTTAAGAAGAAAAGATATTCGTGAGAAGAGTTATGCAAATGCTTTTCTTGGATATGGACCCGAAGAGTTTAATTTTGCAGCTGAACTTACTTATAGTAAGTCCTGTATCCTTCTCCGTATGTGTGTAGTGGTGTAACCATTCAGGCTTTTGGTGATATGACATATTACCTTTCCGTTTGCTCTTTTGATCTTAATTTGGAAACAGGTGCAGATTATGGTGTTAACAATTATGACATTGGAATAGGATTTGGTCACTTTGGTGTTGCTGTGGATGATGTAAGCCCTCTTCCATCAAATGTTTACTTTTAGAAGACTACAAGTGAATCAATTGACTCTAAGCTTCAATTGAGCATCCTAGGGAAAAAAAAAAAGCTTATGGAAATTGACAAAATAAACTTGAGAAATTACCATGTGTTAATTTATGAAATAGGTTGCAAGAGCGATAGATCTCGTAAACTCTAAAGGTGGGAGAGTTACTATGGATCCTACTCCAATTGAAGATCGAATCTCAAGAGTTGCTTTTGTTGATGACCCTAATGGCTATATGTTCAAGCTCCTGCAGAGGAGACCCACTTATGACCCATTCTGTCAGGTAACGCTTCATGTACGTGATTTTGATCACTGTATCAATTTCTACAACAGGGTAAGCAATACATGCTGTTAATAGGATGTTAAATCCAATGGAAAGAAGCACGAGTACTTGATTGCTAGTTGTGACTATCACAATATTCCTGCCAAGTTGATAATTGTCTTTTATGAATCTACAGGCTTTCGGGATGGAGCTGCTGTATAAGGAGGACAAGCCTGAGAAAAGGGGAGCATGAATCCTTAGACCCAGCAACTCCTGTCTTGTTAATATTTTCTGATTATTTCTTATCGCTAGCAGGATAGTTATGTCAAACTAATCTAGTCTTGATCAAACATGACCAATTACAATTCATGGTCTTTGAGTTAGTTATCCTTGTAGTGATCAGTGAGTCAATGTCGTTAATTGAACACCTTCTCTGCTCAAAAACCTTTTGCACTTGTGAAACATTCCACTGTGATTAGTCTCATGTACCTTTAATCTTTCCAGCGCGCAACAGCCATGAATAATTTTTCAATTTATTGTCCATATCAGTTGTGTGTTTGGTACAAAATTTTGAAGTTGAAAGTAACTCACTATGAATAATTTCATTTACAATTAAGATAATGTTATTCCTTTTCCAGTGAGATATCGTCCACATAAGTTGCTTACTGCTTTCTTTCCTTGCAGGTCTGTGTTGATAATGCTGATTTTCTTAGGGAATTGGGAGTGACGAATCAATCATTATGGCTATTAACATCACGTAACTGGAAAATAGATCTATTTCATGATTTTATCTCTACAACACTTCTTTTTTGTGCAATATATATTCAATTCACTAGGGAATTTCCCATGTAAGAATTCACCATGATACCCTCCTTATCACCCCATAAGTGACTAGCAGTTTGTCTCTGTATTTTATTCCGGAGCTAGAAGTTCTGAAGATGTCTGCATTCATTGTTAATTGCTTTGCAGAGCCAAATATTGGATTCTGGCAGTCCAAAGTTAGCCCTGATCTCATGTAAGCACGGAATTCAGCATATACTGAATTCCCTCAGTCCATATCTGCTTGTCATCTCTACTTCTGCATTCAAATTCTATTATCCTCTCAGCAGTTTTTATACCGAAGTAAGCTCTTTGCTTGCCAGATTCTTCTCTCCACCTTCCTGCCCACTCCTGGATGTCATCATAGACTGCGGATACCACGCCTGCAATCACAACATGTCTCCTAATTAGCAAGAAAAGCGATAACCTATTAGTTTCAAGCTCAATAGATTTCTCTTACACTTCTTGTTTGTCAATGTTCCCGCCATATGCTTGCTTTTCATTTTAACCACCACCTGTGTATTTTCAGATATTGAGCTAGTATGCTAACTGGTGTTTTTAACGGCAGAAAAAAAAAACCAAAAGAAATGCATTTTACATTTAATTTCTCTAATGACATTTTCAAGAATGTCATCTGATTGTAAGTAACAACACAGAGAGAGAGAGACAGAGAGATTGTTGAAATTGTTTACCAAAGTTTCATAGCTATTGATCGCCTCAAGCACTTACCTGCCAATTAGAGTTTATATTGAATGAAACTCGCTTCCAGTGGAGAGCTCCTGTGAGAGAAACGACTAAGATGAACAGTGAAGTGCTGTGATGTCTGTGAGGTTAATGAATATGCTTCAGAATGATGTGAAAAAGACATACCTTTTCTTGTACGTTTTAGAAGTTCTCCCCCTCTTGTAACAAAGCTCAGTGCTACTGAGACTTTCAATTCTCTGATACCTCCTTTATCCTTTCCCTGGGTAAACACTATAGCTCCACAGCCCTTTTGCAAGCCTGCTGTAAAGGTGGCAGCTCCACGTAAGGCTGCAATTGATAAATGAATCAGCAATATCATATACTTGAGACATTATTAAGAGAGAATTATTTTCTGTTCAGCTAATTAACTAGATAGAAGATGAGCTCAATCGTTCGATTTGGATGTCAATACTACTAGCAGATTATGGAATTCAAATTAATCAAACAATTGAAGTATAGTGACAGATCTTGAGAAAAAAATAAGTTTACTAATACCTGTAGCTGCTCCAGCGGTTAGGGTTATGATATCTCCACTAGTCCTCACACTAACTGCTGAGTTAACAACGCCTGAGATTTGGTGATGGGTTGCTCCCATATCCTCTGCAATCTCGATACAATGAGAAGCTACTAGAGCTGCCGCTGAAGCCATTGCAGCTGAAGTTTTATGTGTGTTCTTGTTGGTTGCCGCCATTTTCATGGACATTGCATTTGAAGAAGATTGTGATGCAACAGCAGAAGCAACCCCTGCTACAGATATGGCAGCATGCAATTGAGCATTGTGCGCTCTGACCTCCTGCTTCTTCATCTGCTTCTGGTCCTTCATCCATCTTCTTATTGTTCTTCCTTTTAACATGCTCTTGTACAGCTGCAGAGCAATTTGGGCAGTACTTATTACAATCCTAATGAGTGATGATTATTAAGAAGTTGACTAGTGGGATACCCCATCTTTTAGTAATTGTTGACTGGAACCGAACTCTGAATTGAGCGCTTGATGAAGTAAAAGCAGCTCCAGCACAGATTATACGTTAATCCTTGGCATATTGTGAAAAAGTAACTAGACACAGCCATACATGAACATGCAAATTTGGAGAGCACATTTGTGGATTTAAACGACAGTTACACTGAAGCAGCTAGAAACAGAGAGAGAACAAAAAATTACGTTCTTCTCTTCACTGTATCGTGGTGGTGGGCTACCGGAGTCACCACTTGGCAGCCGCTGAAGCAGGTTGACATTATGTGGTAAAACATGCAAAAGAAACAGCAAATTAGAGAGGAGATTTTTTTTTCCCTTTTTTTTTCAGTTTTAGGCTCAGGAAAGGAGGATTAGAGGATCTTACCGATTCATCGGAAGCACTAGTAGCTGATTCAGCTTCAGATGAAGAGAAAACTGTCTCCCTACTATTATCAGTACTACGGGTGCTGCAAAGAGCTCTTGAAAGCTCCTTGGCTGAGACGCTCCATGATCTAGAAAGAAACTCCATTGACTCCGTTGGAGTTTCTGGTGCACGACAAAACTCCGTTGCAGGACCATTTTCATCAATGTTCTCTAGCTTTGGAGTTATGTTCATCAGAGAGCTGCATGACCTCACTGAACCACAAACCATGCGTATAAGCCTAGTTAATGGTTTATGACATAAAAAGATGAGCTTCATAAACATATACAAATTGCTTACTTCTTAGAGTTGCCAGGTACCCTGCTATGCAGACCCACTAGACAAGCATCCAAGAGCAAGGCCAAGAAAGAGTGGAAATCAGAGGCATATATAAACACTGAATATGTGGTCGGAGTTGGTGGTACATATTCTAATACTGTATGCGCTGATGGACGGGTCCCCATTAAAGGTAGCTGGTCTTTGTTCACAATTTTCGACATCTGCTTTTGAGCTCCACTGTGTCGTGCTTTATACATACGGAGCTGAGGATCAATTTTTCTTGGACGGCGGTATCCATCATTACTACGATTCCCCTATAACTTACAAACAAAACAAATGGGTTCAAGTGGCAACTCCTTGTGTTACATTCACTAGCATGTACTTCTAGTGAGGTTTAGAATATCGAGTAGTATACTTACTTGGCATGTATCCTAACCATGCATCCCTTTTGACTTGAAGAGTTACGGCAGAAATTTGCTTCCCAAAAACCAGAAAATAAAAAAAGAAGAAGAAGAAGAAGAACGTGAAAAGAAGACTACACTTGGATTTTGCTGTCACATACGTAGAAATCCATCTCTTCGGTTGAATACTTTCGATTTGGAGGAGCTTGAAAAAGTATAATTAGGGCAGTCAAGTGCAAAGAGTGGACAGTCACAACCGATAAAAACCTATTAAGGTATATTCGGTAATATCAAAAACAGACCCTACCATCCCTATAAATTGCTGAAGTCTAATCATATACTGCACCTTCACCAAGAGCCCACATTTAAGAGTGTAAAAACAATGTCCGTTCTACATTTTGATGGGCAGAGATTGTGGTCCCTCCACAATAAGCTTAGCCTATAGTAGGCATCCACATCCTGGGGTAAGTTATGATGCTAATAAGAAAATTACAAACCTAAGAAAGAAATAAAAGGAAGCCCACCGCACGACTTCAATGATTGCCGATTACTAACCAAAACAGATAGGGCTATAATATACCAACTAATGCTACGTAGACACCCCATATAGGCCATAGCGTAACGCTATTCAAATGTAACATATCTCCAGTGAGTGCTAGCAATGATTGCGAACTTATACACAACAAATGAGGCTAAATTGCCTTCAACCTTCATTTTGTATTATGGCTTATGAAAAATATATTCATGTATACAGATAGAACTTACTAACTTTTATCCTTGTAAAAAAAATTAAATTCTTGAAAATTTGACCTAAAATTTTTGTACAAGTATTAAGAACAATCTAATAAACCTTCAGTCAAAATTGAACAAATATCAATAAAGAAAATTATTTTTTAAAAATATTCAAATTTTGTAGGATATTTCAAAAGATTATTTTAAATACAAAATTAAAGTATATTTCACTATTAAGTTATATCATTAACAACATTATAATAGAATAAATAAGTATATAATTTCACAAATTTTAATATGTAATGTTAAAAGAATTGTGATACATTTCATAGTGTTGTTATAAAATTTGTATGTACTTAATAGATTAATACATTTATTAGATACTAATTTTGCAAGAAATTCTCCATTTTATGTGAAATTATGATTCCTCAATTTAGAAGAAATGGTAGAACCCATTCTATTTGAAGTTCATAGATTAATTTTAAATTTTATTTATAGAATTAGAATCTATTTTTATGTTCAAAATAAATTACTGTAGCAATTGATTTAAGATTAATTATACTTGTTAGCTAAAAAGTACTATCTAAAAATATTATTTAAGGTTTGCAATGAGACCGGTTATAAGAAAATATTGAATTTGTAAATTTCACTTCAATTATATTACATCATATTTGCAGTTATTAAATTTATATTAGAATCTTAACTTGAATTGGTTAATATTTTTTAAATGTATGTTTCAAGTGAACGTAAAAATCTCTACAACAAGCAGATGATTTAGCGACTTTTTTTTTGCGACAAAAAGCAAATCGTCTCCAAAAGTGAACATATTGCGACGATTTTAGCAAGTCGACATTAAAACTAAGCATTTAGCGACCAAACCGAAAAGCATGAAAATTGAGAAAACATTTTCGGACGCATAACAGAAATCGTCACCAAATGCTGAATATTTAGTGACGATTAAGAAAAATCGTCAAAAATTGATGCATTCTTAGTGAGGATTTCGGATCTTGGTCACTAAATAGGTTTATGACGATACCTTTAAAAAATATCACCATAGTTTGTCAAACATTTGGTGACTAATGCAGGAAATCGTCACCACAGGGTTTATATTTGGTGACGATATTTTGAAGTGTGAACAAAAGGTCAATATTTGGTGACGAACTTTTTGAATCGTCTCAAAAGGTTACACATTCAGTGACAACATTTAGCAACAATTTCTAGAAATTGTCACTAAATTGTACACATTTAGTGATGATTTTTGGAAATCGTCACCAAACTTGTTAAACTAACATTTTTGTAATCTATTATAGACAAGATATATTTTATTGGAGATTTTTTCTATTGTTTCAAACGTATTATAAAAAATAAAACCACACAACATAATTTTAAGTGTTAACACAGTAGTATTAATTAATCATTAGTATTTACTGACATTGCAAAAGTTAGTTATAAAAAAATTAAATAATTTTATCAATATAATAATATGATATATAGAGTAGTACGAACTTTGAATTAGAAGTTTAACAATTTATACAGTCATAGAACCAGAACAATAACAATCCACATTCAATAGTACACAGCTTGAATCCTAACTAGTAGAGAGGTTATTTGATAAATTCTTACAGATACAACAATAAATCAACTTTAAAGCTAAGCTCAGTTGATTGACTCCATAAATGACATTGATATAATTATTTATTTAGATTCCAAGTGACATGAGAGTCGATAAAGGTAAATGAGTCCCTGATGCCTAGATTTCTAGAAAGGGTCCTTGTACGTTTGAAGACACCAATTGAAATAATAACAATTCTTCCCTCAAGTGTAGGGTTTTTTTACAACCTCTTGCAACAGCTTTTCCGCTATAGCTAAACTTGTAGAGGATATAGTGAATGAGTCCTAAGATTTAGTACCTAAAACACAATTAGTATAGAACTTAGACATTGTCAAATTAATAAACCGTTAAATGAATTGAAATTGGAGTGACATGCATACATGAATGAGCAGACGAAGTAAGTGGAATTGATGAATTTTCCTAAACAAGTGATTTCCCTAACCCTTCATCCCGCCTCCATAGGCATACATGTCATCTTTGAGACTCAAGAAAGCTTTAAAAAATATGTAGTATAAACCATCAAATGTGAATCTATATAATAACTTCATAAAAGGAAATAAGATGTGCATAATAAGGAAAGTAATGTTGTTCAAATGATACTGAACATCGTGAAGTAGAAGATCGACCATCAAAGGCAAACAATGATTAGTGTCTGAAGTGGAGATTTTTCTACATTGTTGGTTTTTTCAGTAGGGACAATTTTGCCACATTCCTCCTAATAGAATGAATTAGGGTCATTTGGAACTAGTCTCTATGTCGACATTCCTTGATTAATAATGTTAAGAGGTATATTTTGCAAATGTCGATTTATAATAAAATGATGATATGTTTAACTCCAATTTCGATGAAAAATGAAACTAGTCCAGTTTAGCACTTATACATCTTCAATGTGCCTAAAGATATGAAAGTTACCTTTACTAAAATTTCAAAAATCTATTATGTACTTTGTATTATATGTAAAATTTAGAATTTAAAGTAGAATAGACATGACTATGTTATTGATATACAGAAATATAGTATTATCTATATTTCTTTATATTACTATTAATGGAAATGAATAAAAGTAAAATACTCTTAAAACAATTTCAATAATGTAGAATCAAAGCTTCGATGAGATTAAGTGTTAAAGGTCGTTAGGAAGATAGACGCAAAGAAATAACAAAGATAGACAGTAAATCATCTTCAAAACATAACCATAAACACAACTTATACATCAAATGCATAATTAAGAACTCACAATAAACACCTAAAGTTATAAGTTAAACTTAGCACATCTTCGTTGATGAAAATAGAACAAAAGAATAATTAGTGAATAATCGTTTTTCGACGATGATGAGCACAAGACAGAGCCTAAACAGAACAGAGGATTTTGGATTGGTGTTAACGGCTTGAACGAAAATGGAGTAGGCTTTTATGTTTTTGTCTTTGAAATCATAATACAAAAAGACGTCGTTTTCGTAGTTTAGGTAAGCGATGTCTTTTATTATTTTTTCTAGTTGTTTGGAAGTAGTATTAATTAATTTGCTACGACCTATTATATTTAGTCGACAAATGTCAAATGTAGTGACTAATACATGGTTCATTGCTAAAGTCTGCTGGTTCATAAATAATTTTTAATAAATTTATTTTCCTATTCCAAATAAAACATAATTTGAATTAAAATTAAATTATTCAATTGAAAAATATTTGCAAATTAATTTGTTGACCATTCAAATAAATTAAAATTGACATAGAATTTTCAGAAAATTATATATTTTCATTATTATAATTTCAAAAAATGCATTTGAAAAAATTATAAATTTTAATTATTGTAATTTATAAAAATAAATAAGAATAATTTTACAAGATATTGTAATATAATTATAAAACTATTTCTAACAAATTATATTTAAAGATCAGTCATTCCCAAAAAAAAATAAGTAAATGAAGAACAATTGCATATATAAGTGAGAAGATTAAATTTTCATTTTGTTATTGGTAATAAGAAACACTTATATATTTTAATTAATTAAGAATGTAAAGAAAATGGTTGGGTTTTTGCGACGTTTTATATAATTGGTAACAAAATTTGAGTGATTGGCAACGAAACTTGTCACCGTGGGAAAAGGTTTAAGGGTTTGGTTGTGATGACGATTTATTAGTTTGGTAGCCAATTGTTGTACATTTTGCAACGCTATCTTGTTTTCATAGCAAAAGTATAACATTTTGCGACGAATTATATTTTATCGCAAAATGTTCGTGATCATAATAATATAACTAAGTCATTTTCCAAATGTATCAGTGACGGTTATTAAATATGGTCGATAAATGTTTGGCATTTAATGATGAATTGTGGTTTCGTCGCCAAATGTTGCAACAGGAAAAAAAAAATTAGCTGGGATATTGTCGTTTGTTTCAGCACAAACGATGTCGTTCTACCTTACCAAAATTTTAACCCAAAGCCCCTCCCCCCCTAACTTGCCTCTGTGTTTTCTTCCTCCTCTCTCCCATTGATTTTTTGCTACTTTTGACCTTCTTTTTGAAACTTTCTCTTCTTATCTTCGGTTATCATCTAACGTCTCTTTGGAGTTGAACTTAACCTGGTAAGTCTTTCTTCGATTTTTTCTGGGTTTGTGTTTTCATGTTTTCGTGTGTTTGTTAAATGTTATGTTCTTTGTAGCAAACATATGATATGTTGTTGAGTTATTTACTCAGATTTAGATTGTTAATTGTTAGGTGGGTGTTTGAATATGTTATTGATGGTGAAGAAAGGGAACAAACACAATGAATGGTTGAAGTTTCGTGGTTGTTATGTTATGGTTATAAGGTGTTCGATGAAAGTCCTGTGGAGGTAATAATTGTTTGTTTTGACCCAACTTGTTTTATACGATGTGAAATGGTGTTGAAAGACTAGTAGCTACTACTTCCCATGTCCAACCTTCTTCTATCTTTGTATATATACACAATTTTTTATTATTCTCTATCATCACTTAAAGTTCTCTGTTATTTTTTGTCTTTTTTAGGACAAATATTTAAAGCACTTTCTGTAATCCTACTTGGAGTATGTATAATCACTTTCTTTCTAGAGGTATATTTGTATAGGTGTTGGACATTTTTATGCTCCACTGTGAATAATAGTATCACTTTGCAACAGCAAGATACCAAAGTCCATATTGATAAAGTCGAGTATCTTGGATAGGGATTTTTTGTCATAGACTAATTTCTAGTGTATTTTTTACAAGTATATAAGAAATATTGGCAAGAAAGAAGAAATCAGCATTGGTGCATGCATGACTAGCTTCGTAAGTGTATTTAATGTTTTTATTAGCATTGATGCATGAATTAATGATTTTGATAATGTATTGGTGTTGAATATTTTTATAGTCCCTTTAGAATAAGCATTGGTGGTGTTACTTCATTTATTGATGAATTTACAAAGATTATGATATTTAAATCCAATTATAGTGTTAAGAAGAACCTATTTTGAGCATTGATGCATTGTAATATGATGTTTATACTGAGTGACAGTATAAATCCAATGGCATTATGCCTAACATAATAAAATATTGAAGTGGGCTATAAGTTTATATCTTAGGGAAGGTGATGGTGTATTTCAAGCTTGAATATGAAAAAGTTTCGTATTCAAGCTTGTAATGATGAATTGATCACATAAATACTTTTATCCCCGTCAATTTTTAGAACCGTTATCTTTTTATCTAACTAATGCTCAACTAAATTCATATGTTTTGTGAAACAACATAATTACTTCATATTTATAACAACTTAATATAAACATAATTGCAAACATCATAAAAGCCAAAAATATAGTTTTTCTATATAAATAAACATACCTAACAAATAACTATAGTATAATATCACATTGATAAAGTTTATATCCTTAAACTTTTACACATGGACTAATAACTAAAGTGGTAGTTGGCTCATTAGGAAAAATCTTTATAGAAGACCTATTAATGATCAATGCCTTTCTAATTTGCAAAAAAGAAAAAAAAGATCATCTTCAACAATTATAAGTCTTATGGTGGGCACTCACTAATTGAAATTCTTTATATTATAAAGAAATAAAGAAGAAAGGCTCCACTTTCATTTAACAATTCTTTTCATAGGAATAGAGGGCTATAAGTAGGTAGTGAATAATGGTTTGTCTTCTTTTTACCAAAAGTTCCTAGGTTTATTTTTGTTTAAGGAAACTCTACTTGTGTAGGAATCTACAACCATTTTTCTCAAGTTCCAATATTGGCATCAAAAATGAGGTAGAGGTAGGACAAAAGGAGATAAGGTGAAATAGATGAGTGTTGCAATGAACACCAAGCTTTCTGTGAAGATTGACCCTATGCAACGTTGCGTAGTGGATAAGATCCAAGCTACAAAATTGGCCAATGAGTTAGGCATCGTTATAAGGAATAAGTTGCCTTGCCTTTAGCATATTAGGCAGTTGAAGGAAGACAACTTGCTCTAAAATGCTTTAGACAAAGTTTTGATAATATTTCAATTCATTTTATTATATGTATTGCAATTTTACTTACAAAAAATAATAACTTAACTTATACATGCTTTTCACAGATGAAGCTCAATATTGTTGATATTGAAACTCTTGAGGTGTCAAGCAATGTTATTTCATTGTTGAAACAAAGGATGAAGGATCATCGATATAGACTTCATCAATATTACCAGTCTTTCCCTTTCGATGAAGAGGCAAGGAGACATGTTCTGGAATGCGAGACTTTAGAAAATTGGAGTAAAATGTGTGATTATTGGGCCTTAGTAGAGGTTCATATTTTTTTCTCTTCATATTTTCCTTTCATTAATTTTTTTATACATTTCATGACTAATTCTCTTAATTTAGGAAAAGTGTGAGAAAGCCAAAGCGAACAGAGGAAAAATGAAGACTCCTCATAATACTGGCTCCAGATCATTTGTCGTCATCTGACAAGAATTTGTAAGTGTAACGTTTTCAATTTATTATTTTATTTCTTAATACAATAATTTCTAATTGGTTATAATTTTTTAAATTCATATAATAGAGCCAAACACAACTCCAAGGACAAGAGTATGATAGGATCACACTATACAAGCTAACACACTACAAGCAAGGTTAAGGTTGAGCAATTGCAGAGGCACAAAGTAATTATGTAAGTATAAACAAATTAAAATTACAATTTATTTTTCTATGTAATATGAAGAAATTATTTTTTATTTAACTCAATTTTGTACTTTAAATTGTAGGACAAGATGCAGGAGTTGTTGCAGACATCATTGTCTGAGGGGAATGGGCCCAATGTCGATGACAGTTGCAATAACGTCCTTGGTACAAGATCGGGCTATATCAAAGGTCTTGGGTATGACCATAAACCTATTGGTGCATCTTCGTCACGACCAGCATATGTGACAACGCTTCAAGAGGAGAACCAACAGCTAAAGACTAAGTTAGATCGTAATATTAAAGAAGTGAACAAGCTTTAAAAAATGGTTAAACAATTACTAGGTTTTGTATATGTTAGTGTTAGTGACTCAGATGAAAACTCTTAGTTTGTAAATGATGTATAAATATTTTTTTGTACATAATGCATTCCATTTTATATGTTTATTTTATTTCAATTTATTATTATTAAAAAATATGTCATTAAAATTAATTATAAAATGAATCATTTTTATATTTCAAACTTTCTTAAAAATTGTAATAAATTAAAATAAATTTATTTTTAACAATTATAATAACATTTAAATTATAAATTAAAAATTTTCACTAAATAATATTTGTTGGACCCCGATTTTTAAGTGGAATTTAGAAATAATAAGTAAAAAGAAATGAGTGTTATTATGTATATGTTTAG
>JAOSBN010000178.1:10106534-10131733 GCA_027563595.1 Erythroxylum suave | reverse complement strand
ATATCATGTATGGATTGGCATGATGATTTGGATTTGTTGCTTCCACTGGAAAAATGATTTCTTAAAAGTTTTGAAATTTACCGTTTCTCCAAATATAGCATGCTTTCTTTTTCCGATCCAATGCCTTTCCTCTCACCCCCCAAGACAACCCTTTTGTTCAACAACTCCATGCATCCCAACTAACTGGCTTGGCTAAGGAGCGTACCTTAAGTAATGACAATTTCTTTTGTCATTTTTATACATATGCTCAGATCCATAATCAATTAGCCATTGACTTCGTGGCATTAGGGAAGCACATCCCTTAACCACCTCCAACATCCGCCACCATTTTGATCTTCCTCCCTGTCACCACTGCCATTTTGACCAGCTAATCCATAATTACCCTCTGGCCGATGTTTCTGGCACCCTCTAACAAGAGGGTATTGACTAGCATCACCCATCTAGCCTATGTCACTAAACGCCAAACTCTATACGTATACCTCCTAATGACTGGTTGTCCTACCAATATAGCTGATGTTATTACTAGGTTTAATAACGACAGCTATTTTAAACCGACCCCACTCTTTAGGTATGAACATCTAAAACACTCTGCCCTTGCACCACCATCCCTTCCTATACTTATATCTGATGATGGTATAACGTCAACAGTCAATGCACCCACTAAGCAAGACCAGCCAGCTTCGGAAGTCCCTGCAACTGTCACCTTAGCAACCCTTACTAGTAGGCTTGATGGAATTTTTGCTAATCTGAACCAACTTCGTTGGGCGAGATCTAGCATTAGATGCATTAAGATGCCATGTATGATTAGGAGATGCGTTATCGTCACTGCATAGATGCTTTGTCGGCTGAACGCCTACAATTCTACTTACCCTCTAATGTGGATCATCTATGGCGCAATGTTGACACATTTGGGGAGGGCACGTCTGGAGCAGGTCTATTTGGGTCTAGATAGTTTAGGTTTGCAGCTAATTCCCCTACAGATCAGTCATGAGTCATTTGTATTTTGTCTTGTTGTTTTATCTTTGAGTCTTTGTATTTTTAATCTTTAGTTTACTGGATACTAGTTAACTTTTCTGATGTCTTTTTCTTGGTTGATCTCACCTGTGCTAAATTTTGTATTTATTTCATTGGCTATTGAGATAATGTCAATCCTTTCATCTAATGTTTATCATTTACTCTACGTGATTGTGCTTTAATTCTTTCAATCTTGCAGACAATGTTGTGTTTAAGCGTGGGGGAGGAAACCAAACAAATTATTCATACAACATTTTGGCCACTTAAGTGTCATTTGTGTGTTACCTTTTAACTTTTGAAATTGGTCCTTGAGGTGAAATTGCAATTGCATGCATTATGTCTATCTTCTCCACGTTTCTGCCACTTTTCGCCACGACGACAATTTTCCAACCTTTTACTTCACTGCAGCTAACACTTAAGCATTTGTTTCTACCACTTTTCGCAATGGCTAAAACTTTCTCAAACAAACTTCTCCACAGCCAACCTTTTACTTCTCCATGGACGACACTTACACAATGCTCCCACACTAAGTTCTTAATACTTCTGTGATTAAAAAGTTTTGAAAATTCAAAGTTTTACATATGCTTTTGGAAAACTGTCCATGCTTTTAAATGATAGTTGAATTTAGACTAATTCCATTTTAATGTTTTCAATAAGAAGTAAGTGAGGGTACATTAAAAAAGGTGCGCCATGCGTTTTTTAAACCTTGAGATTACTTAATTGAGACATTAACCTTGTTGGAAGGATATTTGGGCCTGAATTCTTTCATTTATGTGTATTTGCTTAATTTTATATCTTTCTAGAACTTGTTTTAATTCTTAATCAAGGCTTGATGAGCTAAATTTTTTGAAAATTAAAGAGGTGTTCATTGTAAAAGTTTTCTAACCCAAACACAAACCCTACACACTTTACCATTGCTAGCCCCCTTGAGCCATCTTTTTGAGTGCATGCATAATTTTATAAATTTATGTAAATATTTTACCTTCAGCTTTCTCAGTTTGAGTGTTTTTAAGTAGAATTTATGGGTCGGGTTGAAAAAAAAGAGCATAAGCAGTGTCTTTTACCAGACCAGTATGATGGGGTACTGCTATCATAGTTCAGCAAAGAGTAAACAATGAGAACTTTGGTACTTCAAACGCATTGGTTTTAAGTTTCCTAAGTAGTTCCTTCTAACATTTGAGGAACTTGGTTTGAGTCTAATTATGAAATTTATCCTTTACAATTGTTTTGTAGTATAGTATGGAAAAAAGGGCTGCTATGTTAGAGTTTTAAATCTTTTCTTTGGAATAGCTGACACTCATTTCATAAGATGATAATTTTGATGCATGTCACTCATCTTGTTTGTTTTATTCCATCCATCTCACTTGGCCTTCATTCATCATTACAACCCTTTAAGTCCTCTTGATTTGCAAAATTATAGTTCTTGTGGTGGAGAGGTAGAAGTATCATAAGCATATGGTAGAGAATGAATGAAGCAGATTTTAGAGTGAAATTACCTCAAGACAAGTGAGTTGAGAGTTAGACAGTTTCCGCTAAGATAAGTCTCTTTTGCTCAATCTCTCGACTTAAATATTTGTGGTGTTGATCTTCTTGGCATTCATTCAGCCTGCTTTAGTTGATTTCTAAGAAAATGGTTTTATTAATTTTCTATATTATTTAATGGAATTTTTTATAGTTTTTGTTGTACTTTTCGGCCTTTTTTGTTGGGTATTGTGCTCAATTTAGTTCAAGAGCGCTTGTTTCGCACTCACTTTGTTTATAGGATAATTGATATTGTAAACTATTGCTTTTCATTGTAGGACACTCAAGAAGTTGAGTCAAGAGTGAAGACCAAGAAATTACTGAGCCATAAAATCAAGGAAGAAGACCCTTCAGGACAAGTTAGCTGCGACGAACTCACTACTTTGTCGCAGTGAAACACGTGAATCAAAAACCCAATCCTTTTCAAAAAAATTTGGCCGGGGCGAATCCATCACTTTGCCGTGGTGAAACCTTCAAATCAATAGCTTAGATCTTTTAGGAAAATTTGGCCATGGCAAACTCATCACTTCGTCGCAGCGAAAACTTCGAAGCAGAAACCTGAAACTCGAGTTATTTTTGGAAACCTCACTTATGCAAGCATATGGCCCGACCTGAATACCATTTAAAAAAACCTACTTTGAGATAAATAGCTAGGAGTGACAGAAACACACAATTTTTAACTCTCCTTCATATTTTTTCTGTAGAACAACTCTTACCACTTCCACATTTTCTTTCCACTGTTAAACCTCCACCATGGGTGATTCAAATGCATTCCAAGTTGTGAAGTTTCTGGGTGCAATGAGTGGCTAGGTGTTTCTTTTCCTTTTAAAGGTGCAGCAATGGCTGGAGTTCAATGGGCTAAAAAAGGGGAGTACTTTCATCCATGGTTCAGCTATGAATTTATAAATCCTAGGTCTAGGATTTATGATTTGTAGTTGAGCTATTTGATTATGGTTTTAATCAAATGTTGGATATTCAATATGTGTAGGATGGATTGGTTTATGTAGAACTTGAGCTTAAATGTATGAAGTTTCATAGATGTCTATTTGAAATCTTCTCGTTTCTCTTTTGTCTTGCACGGTTATGTTTGATGTTGAGATGATTTAAGATTCCATTTGACCCATTACATTGACTAATCCTACTACACACACTAAGAGAACTTAATGGGAATTTAAAAAATGAAGTCTCATTGATTAAGATCCTAGACTTGAAAAGTCTTTCAGGGTTTACCATTTTAAAGTTTAGTGGTTTCTGCCCTCACTTAAATCAATTTCGAACAATGATGGCCAAAACTCACTTTCAAGGGGACTTTATCACTATTTAGTCTTTTGCGTCTTTTCATCCTTCAGTTTTCTATATCCCCAAATATCAGTTTTCCATATCCCTAAATATCCAAAAACATTCATTTTTACATTCAAATCAGTTCTACTAATGTGTTCAAAAATTAAAACCCCCCTTTTTTCCAAATTAGCTTGCATAGCATGGCATGTAGGTTAGCTTAGATTCAATTATTTTGGGTTTAGATTAAGTGAACGACCTGGGGTTGCACCCTATAGTGCAATTCTTGGAATACTTTGATTCAACCTCCAAGAGCTTAGCGAATCAGGTCAAATCACCTTTCTTTTTGTATAAACCATATTACAAGTGTTAACCTACCCAATTGTCCTTCCCAAGCCTTGAAATTAGTGAAACATTTGTTGATTTTTGAGTTTGTAGATATACAAAAATCTAAATATGGGGGTATGTATATGTGTAGTTTGGTTATAAAGTTGGGATGTTACTTCAGGTTCTAACCTTGAAGTTCCTATGTTGATGTAGTTCATTTTAATTTTTATAACATAAAAGAAAAGAAAGGAAAAGAAAGAAAGAAAGGGAATAGCAAAACAAAAGAAAAGAAAAAGAAAAAGAATAAAAATGTTTAAATAAATGTGTTGGGCTCGGGCCTTGGTAGTTAATTCATGACTAAAATACGTGAGGATTGGGTGAAGACAAAGTGAGAACAAGACGTGAAGCTCTAAGTTGTAATGAAAAACTTAAAAACCCATGTTTAACCTAATTTTTGCAAGTTCGTTTATCACCCTCATGCACAAGCACGATTGTGCACTCCTATGAGTGAAGGACTTTATCACGATCATGCTAGTGCACAATCATGCATGAAGGAGATTGTCACTTCATGCACAATCATGCTACTGCACAATCATGCAGAACTAATAAATGAATGATTTTGTCACGATCGTATTATTGCACGATCATACAGAACTGATGTTTGAAAGTTCTAACACTCAAACTTGAAAAAATCGTATCTCTCAATTTTGTTGTCCCAAAATTTCAAACTTTATACCTTTGGAAAGCTAATAGGATAATCTACAACTTTTATGCAGAAACTTTGCCTGATTTGGCATATATCAATACAGATTAATCATCAAAATTAGGACATAATTTTTATTAGGGATAGCACTACAGCTATGTCACACTTTTTGTTCCTTTGCTTATTATAAACTTTTTCATTTCCAAAAAGACCCAAATCCAACAAACACTAAATGTACATACAGCCTAGTATAACAATTTATTTTAAAATCTATCTAAGGCATTCTAACAATATAACAATTCCATTTTCAACTAAATTAACAACCCAACAAAGAAGAAAATTTTGAACATGTGCAAAGGGAACTTCTCCAATTCTTGCGTTCATTTCTTAAACAAAACGGAGTTTGTTTATAGATTTAATCACATATCAAAGGCCACATCATTAGCAAAGTACAAAATATAAATGAATTCTCATGCTTGATATGCTGATAAAGCTACCTAAAATAGTCGAACTAACTTAGTTATAAAAGATAGAAATCTTGGAGTTTGCCAAAGCTTGCAAGAATCAATTACCTTCTCGTTCTGCACTTGAGGAGTAGAAAATAATAGAGTAACCTATGAAGCTCAGTGGCTATTACATTTATAGCCATTGGTAACAAGCCACACACAATCAAGCGCGTATATATATATATATATTTTAATCTAGCAATTGCATTATCCACAGTTCTAACTCAAAGAAACTCATAGTCAAAGATGTTATCACATAAATCCTAAAATGTACATTTAATCATCAAAACATAACACTCAATTATGTACCATGCTCAACAAATCAAGATGAAATGTGTAAACATAATGGCTTAAGAGAATCCCATATATCGAAATGGAGAAACTGAAGTTTACACAATGAACTAAATGAGTCCATTTTTTAGGAGCTCATGTGCCACAAATGGGCAACTGGGAGAAGGCTTTAGGTTAACTTCCACGTGACGAACGAAATGGTATCTCTCTTGCCCAAACACAGCCAAATTTTGGTACTCATTTCATTTCATAACATCTTCATACTTTCATACTTCTTGTGTATTTTTTTCATTAATACAAGATAGAGTAACATCATTTAAGGCATAACATGATACTAAATCATACTGCACTTTTTGACAACTACAATAATTCAAAGTCAAGTGATTAAGCATATAAACAAGTAAGAAATCAGCCTATCATCCAAAATAACTATAAATATATTACCTATCTAATTAATTGTAAGTCCAAACTCAAGCTTGCCTTTCCTATTGCTTTTGGCTTCGATTTTCTTGGTTCCCTTCAAACAAACAAATTTTCATCCAACAAATATATAAATAAAAAATCTATAAGGCTTTAATAATCAAAAATTGAGCTTGGACTTAAGCTACCCTTGGTTTATCTAAGCTAGAATAACTAAAAAGTTCTTAGTCCACTCCTTTCTTCCTTGATTTCCAGCCCATGAAACTTATTTTCTCTATTTCCTTTTTCTACCAAAGCCAGAAGAAAAGATGAAGGTTTTCTAAAACTCAGTTAAATCCTCTTCCTTGATCTTCTTCTAGTTCCTTCTACGCACTTCTTTCTTCCTAGGTTCTCTAACACATTTCTCTTCGTCTCTCTCATTTCTTTTCTTAGTTATTTAAGACAACTTTTGGTTTTTCCATGTTTACCCTTCCACATTTAATTTAATATATACTTGCTCCTTCATTCTCTTATGATTAATACATACTAACTTATTTGTAACATTTCTATTTAATACATGCAAACACACGTAAATAAAATGTATTCATGACTAACTCTAATAGATTCTGATTTAATAATTCTAATTTCTATTCATGCTTGCTAAAATAATATACTAAATTGTAAGAAAAATTTGGGGTACAACATTTCTCCTCCCTTTAAAGAATTTTGTCCTTAAACTTCTTACTTAAGTCTACAATTATGTGTGGATACTTTTCCTTCATCGTTTTCAAAGCCTCCCATGTTGCTTCTTTTCTTACATGGTTCTTCCATAAGACTTTAACCAATTTAAAAGTCTTGTTTCTCAAGACCTTTTCCTTTAAATCTAGAATCTCTACTGGTTGTTCTTCATAAGTTAAATCCTCCCTTAGTTGAACCTCTAAAGGTTGAACTATCTGTGAAGGATCTGATCTATAACTCCTCAACATTGATTCATGAAAAATGATAGTTTTGTTTTGCATAAAGTTTTATAGTTTAAATTGTTATGCATTTAGTGTTAAAATGAGTGTTAAGTATGCATTTAGAACTTAATTAGAGAATTTTGTGTAATTAAGTGTTTTTATGGGTTAGTTGGAATTCTTAAGCTTAAATTGTATATTTTTTAGGTGCCTTAATGTGTGTGCTAGTGTTGCAGGACAAAAAAGCAAGAACAACGAAGATTTAAAGAGTTTCGAGCTCAAAGACATAGGACACGATCGTGCATATAGGCCACAGTTGTGATAAAGAAGGAAGAGAAAGAAGCAGCTAGGCCACGATCGTGACACAGAGCATTAATTCAGGCCATGAGCGTGATAGAAATGGTAAATCACCGGACATGATCGTGACATCTATGGCCACAATCGTGCCCTATATCAGGCTGACACGAAAAAATAGATTTTGAGTGAATTTTCAGACTATTTCGACCCTGAGTTTGACCTAGGGCTTCCACATAATAAATAGAACATTACATAACATCTGTCAGCATTCACTAAAGAACGAAAAGAGTTTACAAGACAAAGAGTACCTATAAAACTCTGGGAGAGACCTAGAGAGAGATCAAGCAATTGAGGAAGGAGACGAAGGAAGAGAGGCACGGAGATACATTTGACGCAAACAACTTCCTAGAATAGGTAGTTCCCCGCAGTCGTGATCTCCAAAATCTGTTCCAATAGTATTTCATACTGTTATTTAGATTTCATTATTGTATGAAATTTTAGTATTGATTGGATTGACTATTGTTGAGTGTTGACTTTTTTTCTAAACTCACCTTTGGGTAATTTTGATTATTAAGATCAATGAAATTTATTTGATGGTGCTTATTTCGATTTAATTGTGATTTAATATTGAATCTTTATAACTTGGCAATAAACTGAGAGGGTGAGCCGGTGAAAATCATTAGTTTAGGCTAACAAGAGTTAGGTAAATCAATAGGTAGAGAATTTAATCAAATCGATATAGTCATATAATGACAAATCAAGCATAGGCCCCTGATAGGTTAGCAAAAATTTCAGAACTAATTTAGGTTTTGGATCAATAGTAGATCGAGAGACTGCAATTCCAATAATTTAAATTAGGGTTATAAATTACAACTCAAGAGAGAGTTATTCACCCTAGGACCATCTGGGCCTGTTAAAAAGAAATTTGCATAATTGGTAGAATTTCTTTAAATTTGAATTGATTCCCCTTTTCTCTCCTATGGTTATATCTAGGTTGATTTTAGGATTTTTTGTGAGAGTTGCTATTTTATTTATTTTTGTTACACTTTACTTTCTCAAATCTGAATACCATTTGATTTCATTTATGCATTAGTTGTTTAATTAGGATTAGTTGCGAACTTAACTATGTTACTCTTTAGGATTCATTCCCTTCCTTATGGGATCGACACCTTAGGTACTACGCGAACGACCCATGCACTTACAACAATTACCAAGGTTATTAATAGTAAAACTTAACGTTTGTAACCTTGAACAAACAAAGTTTCTGAAACCGTTACTGGGGAGGGAAATTTGGTTCTATAGTTTAAGGCAATAGGATAGTTTTAATCTTTGTTTCATTTTTTGTTAGTTTGACGTAGGATTGTGCTTTTGTATGAACACAAAGGTCACAAGGGGTTCGAGTTGTATAGCAAAGACCCTAGGTTTAGATATCATACGTTTAGAATGAACCCTTACGAAAGGTCCGCGGGAAGAAGAAGAAGAACTTAAGTACATACAAATGGCCGAAGAATTCCAAAGAAACATAGATAAAGAAGTCAACTCTAGAAGGCAGCAATAGAGGACACTTATGGATTTTATGAGATTAGGGCTCAATCCAGTGAACCAAAGAGCGGCTAGACCGCTTGTTCAAGTGGTCTCCTTTGAAATTAAACAAGCCCTCCTGAACGTGCTTCAGTAAAAAGTTCAATTCTATGGATTGAAAAATGAAGACCTGAACACTCCCATCGTGAGTTTTCTTGAGATCTGTGACACTTTCCAGTATCAACAGATGTCTGAAGACACAGTGAGAATTAGGTTGTTTCCTTTTACGCTTAGAGACAGAGCAAAGGCTTTGTATGATTCACTAAGCCCCTTTAACATTACAACGTGGGAGAAATTGGTGCGTGCCTTCTAAGATAAATACTTCCCCTTGACAAAGACCACCAAGATAATAAATGAAATTACCAATTTCCAACAAGGAGATGGGGAGTCTATTTATGAAGCGTAGGAGCGGTACAAGGACTTACAAAGGAGATGCCCACACCACAACTTACCTGAGGAATTCTTGCTACAGAAATTCTATAATGGATTTAACCCACCTACCAGAGGCACTATTGATACAGCATCGAGATGATCATTAATTAGAAAGACGGTCGATGAAGTTAAGAAGCTAATAGAGGAGATGGCCAGCAATAGCTATTTATGGGCCAGTGAACGTACCTACTAACTTTAGGGGGTAGAAGGGAGTTGCTGTTGTTGATCAGATGATGAAAATGCAGGCTAAGATCAACAACTTAATGCAACAACTTAGTATCATAAAGGTGTGATGTACGAGTCAAATAAAGACCACGCAAATGAAGTATGAGTTATGAGGCTAAGTGGATGATGATACGGTGGACTGCTACCAAATGAGATAAGACAACCAGGAGCAAGTCAATTATATGGGTGTGTCATTTAGACGTAGAGGAGGTAATAATCCTTACTCCAACATCTACAACCCTAGAAGGAAGAATCACCTAAACTTCTCCTGGTCGAACAACAACAATGGAGGGCAAATGAGAAGTAAGATAATCGATGCAAATCACTCAAAGGATATTTTCGCACCAATTTTTTAAGAAGAGGGAATTACATATAGACTGGAAGAGGAAAAGTTGTAAGAAATTGAGTCCAACAAGGTTGAGGAGGTGATCGAACGAATACAGGCCAAACTAACTCTACAAGGGTCTGTCACAAAAAAGGGAGAGGAGCAACTAATGGAAAACACCCTTAGCATAGTGAGGAAGGATGGTACAGGGGACTTCTTCTTTCCTTGTAGCATTAATAAGATCATCATTGAGAGGGCATTCTCGGACTTAGACACAAGTAAAAATATGATGCCCTATACTCTTAGCTTGAAATTGGGACTATAAGGGTTAGTGCCTACTAAGTTTGTGATTAGGACGACTGATAGGACTATGCATAAACCAATAGGAATTTTACTAGATTTCCTAGTAAAAGTGGGAAAATTTATCTTTCCCATGGATTTTTTAGTTCTAGATGTCAAGGAAGATGAGGATACCTCAATCATTCTAGGATGTCTGTTCTTAGCTACTGTGTGGGTCATAATTGATATGGATAGGGGAGAAGTAATGTTGTGAGTGGGAAAGGAGCAAATGACCTTGAAGGTGACGGCTAAAGAGCATGGAGCTCCTTCAACTCTTATAGATAGAAACACACCTGAACCTCGAGGAGAATAGGAAGACATCAGGGAACTGGTAAAAGCTCTCCGAAAGAAGCGCTCGCGAAGAAGGAGGTAAGGTAAGGAAAATATTACGGACGGTGGCAATTACCATATGGTAGCGAAGATTCAAACCTTGAGGATGATGGTGATGCCACCATCAAACTATTCATTCTAACCACCATGAGCATTAAAGGAGCGTTGAGCTACCAACATAAATAGAAGCTCTACATAGGAGGCAACCCATAGAAAAATTAGTATTAGTCAATTAGTTGAATTTAATAGTTATGTTTATTTTTCTGTTAGGTAAATAAAAGCGAAAAGAGGAATAGGATCTCAGAATCACGAGGGAGACTATGTAAGCGCATAGAGTGAAGTGAAAAGGGAAAGAATTGGAAAATAAAGGGCTTCATGATAGAGTAAAAGCACTAGCCACGACCATGAATTAGGAGGTCACGATTGTGGCCTATGACTAATTTTCCCTTAGTTGATGCATCGCATGCCACGATCTTGGCATAGCAGGCCACGTGGCCTATGGCTAATTTTCCCTTAGTTAAAGCGTTGCATTCCACGATCTTGGCCTTCAACTATGTGAACAAAGGTGAAAGACACATTTTTAAAGTGAAGCTTTTTACCAATTTACCCTTTTTTACCACCTATATATTCAATTCTCACTTAATTTTTACCTTCACTTTCATTTTCACTTTGTCTCTCTAGATTTTCAGTTTTTAAACACTCTAACCTCTCTTTAGAATTTACGCCACTCATTTTACACATTTGCCCTAATCATGCTTTGGATTAAGCAAACCGCACGATGAGAGCCTCACAAAGCACAACAAGTCGCTGCTCGATGGAGTCGAAATTGAGCAATAGACTCCCATTCCTGACTTACACTTAGAAGGAAGGTACTCATTTCCATTCCCTTCACTCTAGGCAGATTGTTATGCCTAAATATTTTGATTTTGATACCTTAGATCAGATAGAAGTATGGGTGCGAGTAAAGAACTTAGCAGAGAGGATCAAGTAGGGTAAATTCATTAGGTTCCAATTCCTCGTTTACGAAGAACTCACTCTAGAATTCTTCACAACTTTGACCTACGACCCCAAGAACACTAAGGAATTGTGGTTTGGATTGGGGGCCATGCATATGAACTGACTGTCAAGATCATCTGCGGCATAGATTCCTTGAATCCACTATTGTCGACTAACATGATGATTTCTGTGCCTTAGAATATTGGCACGAGCTTATCGAAGTTGAGCATTTTTACGCTAAAAATGCTAATAACAACATTATCTGGTCTCATAAGCACTTGTGCCTACACAAGTTCATGTGTCAGTTGGTCTTTGATAAATTAGAGATCAACAAGTGTTCAACCAAGGAACTTTTTATACTATGGTGCATGGACCACAATATATCGGTATACACATCTACACATGTGCTTAATGCTCTTGCTACAACTTCGCGAAAGTGGAATAGCCATTTGGGAATGGGATATAAGGTCTCTTCCATCGTTGCACATTTTTGAGTGGATTGGAGCCGATTAACAATTCACTTGACATAATTTCTTTATCACCATCACCTATTTCGAGAAGAAAATATCCACTCACTAACATGGAATTGTGACACATTCATGACAATACCCATGTGTAGACCAGGGTAGGTCAAGCAAGTTCGAGCTCTTTACCACCTCAGTAGACACATGCAGACTCGACAACTCCAGAATCTGATGATGAAGAAGAAAAAGACCGATGCTGGGACAAAGTTTTGGATGCCATGTCTGAAACCAATAGAATGCTCAAGGAAGTGATGCGTACACAACAATACCAGAGCCGAAAAATCTGATGACTTCACTGGTATTTTGAAGCTCAAGTTATTCAAATACCACCACCGACACCATCACCACCTCCGTCCCTATAGGATCCAAAACTAACCAAAATTTTATTTTATTTTATTTTATTTTTGTCTATTGTTATGTTGTTTATATTTTTCTTATGTTGTTACTTTTAATTGTTCGTTGTTACTTCAATTCTTGTTTTTACAATTTGTTGTGTGTTATGTTTGTGGATTTCCTTCTCACATTGAGGACAATGTGTTGTTCAAGTGTGGGGAGGGATTCCGTGTTTTTTTCTTTTTTGCCCGATAGTATTAAGCTGCATTGTGAATTGTGTGAATGTGTCAATGGCTTAGACTAAGTGGAGAATATTTAATTTGGGACTCTATTAGGTTGTGAATGATCATTTGCATGTAAAATTAGTGCATTAGGACCTTGGATTAATATACAGCCTAATTAGGACCTAATGTAAATTTAGCACCCTTTAGATTGTTGCATTCATTCATAATTTGAGAACTTTTAAGCATAGGTAGCTTGACTAGTATTTTTTCATAGAAATGAAAAGCGAAAAGCAACAAAGTAGGTAATAAATTAAAAAAATTTGTGTTAATAATCACTATTCCACTGGCCTTCGGGTCATGAATAGTGCTAGTAGCCAATTGAAAACGTGATATAGCTGAGCAACCGGATTGACACACATCACAAATGTGTTCCTTCACATAAAAAGGCTATAATGATGTTTCAACCAAGCTGTTAATAAATGATTTGGTCAAGTAACCAGATTGACATTCATTACAAATGTTTTCCTTCGAGCAAAAGGCTAAGTCCTAGTGAAAAAAATCATTAAAAACCTATTTGACTTGTGATAAGCTTGAATTTTCATGAAATTACACTTAGGAATAGTTATAAATGCCTAAGGGACCAAAAAATTATTAATGCATGTGTACAATTGAAAAGGACAATTAAGTTAACATCTAGTTCCTAATTTAGTTTTATATTTAGCTTAAGGTCCCTAACAACATATTTTTCTTGTAAATGATTAGCCATAATTCGAGTTGTTGTTTCCAAAGTTAAATTTGTTTCATGAAAATTAGAGCTATTGTCGCATTATTGCATTGTGTGCTTGTTATGATATATGTTGTTGCTTTGTTTGTTTGAGGATAAACAAACATTTAACTGCGGGGATGTTAATAGTTATGTTTTTCATAATGTTTTAGAGATTAAATTGTTATGCGTTTAGTGTTAAAATGAGTGTTGAGTATGCATTTAGAACTTAATTAGGGCATTTTGTTTAATTAAGTGTTTTTATGGGTTAGTTGGAATTCTTGAGCTTAAATTGTATATTTTTGCAGTACCTTAATATGTGTGCTAGTGTTGCAAGAAAAACAAGGAAGAACGATAAAGATTTAAAGAGTTTTGGGCTCAAAGACATAGGCCACGTTTGTGTACATGGGCTACGGTCATGATATAGAAGGAAGAGAAAGAAGCAGCCAGGCCACGATCACACACTTTGGGCAACGATCGTGACAGAGAGCATCAAGTTAGGCCACAATTATGATAGAAAGGGTAAAGCACCAGCTACGATCGTGACATATAGGGCCACGATCATGCCCTGCATTAGGCTTACATGAGAACTCAAATTTTGAGTGAATTGTGGAAGCATTTCGACCCTGATTTTTACATAGGGCTTCCACAGAATAAATAGAACATTACATAGCAACTGTCAAGATTCATTAGAAAGCTAAGAGAGTTTACAAGACCGAGAGTTTTTGTAAAACTTTGGGAGTGACCTAGAGAGAGATCAAGTGAATGAGGAAGAAGACGAAGGAAGAGAGGAACGGAGATATGATTGACGCGAAGTACTTCCCAAAATAGGAAGTTTCCCGCAGTCATGACGTTCGAGATCCATTCCAATAGTATTTCATATTGTTATTTAGATTTAATTATTGTATAAAATTTGAGTTTCAATTGGGTTGACTATTGTTGAGAGTTGATCTTTTTCCTAAACTCAGCTTCAGGTAATTTTGATTCTTGAGATTAATGAAATTTATTTGATGGTGCTTATTTCAACTTAATTGTGATTCAATATCAAATCTTCATAACTTGACAATAAACTGAGAGACTGAGCCGGTGAAAATTATTGGTTTAGGCTATGGAGAGTTAGGTAAATCGATAGGTAGAGAATTGAATCAAATTGGTAGAGTTGTGTAATAAGAGATCGAGCATAGACTCCCGATAAGTTAATAGACAATTTCATAACTAATTTAGGTTTGAGATCAATTGTAGATTAAGAGATTGGAATTTCAATAATTTAAATTAGGGTTTATTAATTAGGGTTAAGAATTATAACTCGAGATAGAGTAATTCACCCCAAGATCATCTAAAGCCCTTAAATTAGAATTTGCACAATTGGTAGATTTTCTTTATTTTCAAATTGATTCCCCCTTTCTCTCCCTTGGTTATTTCTAGGTTGGTTTTAGGATTATTTGTGTGAGTTGCTATTATTTTATTTTTGTTGCACTTTAATTTCTAAAATTTTACTATCAATTGATTTCATTTATGCATTGGTTTCTTAATTAGGATTAGTTTTAAAATGAGTTGCCTTAGTCTTTAGGATTTATTCCTTTCCTCATAGGATTGACACCTTAGGTATTATCCGAATGACCTTTGTGTTTGCAGCAACTACCAAGGTTATTAACAGTAAAACTTAATGTGTGTATCCTTAAGCAAACAAAAGATATTTCGAATCTTAGATAATTCTGGGGAAGCTCTAACTTCTAGGCTAGAGGCACAATATTCTCAATAATATCATAATGGCCTATGTAACTTGGATTGATCTTCCCATTTTTACCAAATCTTAAGACTCCTTTCCATGGAGACGCTCTAAGAAATACTTTGTCTCTAACTTCATATTCTATCTCCTTTCTATTTGCGTCTGTATAGCTCTTCGTCTTATCTTGAGCTGCTTTGAGTCTCTCCTTCACTAAATTAATCTTATCGATCATAGCTTGTACCAACTCAAGTCCTAAAAGTCTCCTTCCACCTTCCTCATCCCAATAAATAGGAGTTCTGCACCTCCTACCATACAAATCTTTAGAAGCTTCCATTTGAATTCCTAAGTGATAGGAATTATTGTAAGCAAACTTAATTAAAGGTAAATGGTCATCCCATCAGCCTTTGAAGTCCGTAACACAAGCTTTTAACATTGTCTCCAATGTCCTTATTGTCCTCTTTGATTGGCCATCAGTCTGTGAATGGAAAGTTGTGCTAAAATGCAACTTGGTTTCCAGAGCCTCTTACAAACTTTCTTAGAATATAGAGGTAAATTTGGGATCTCTATCTAAGACTATAGAACTCAGAATCTCATGAAGTCTAATTATTTCTTCTATGTATTTCTTGGCTAAGGCATTCAAAGAATTAATTTGTTTAATTGGCAGGAAATGTGCTGACTTGGTTAGCTTATCAACAATCACCTATATTACGTCATGCTTCCTGCAGATCTTTAGCAATCCCATCAAGAAATCCATTATAATCTTTTCCCACTTCCATTCAAGAATGGAAAAATGTTTAAACTTGTCTATAGGTGCTTGATGTTCTGCTTTAACTTGTTGGTACACTAAGCATTTTCCAGTATACTCTGCAGCTTTTTTCTTCATTTCTCTCTACCAAAAGTGCTCTTTTCAATTCTGTAAACATTTTTGTAATCCTTGGGTGCATTGCATATAGAGCATTGTGTGCCTCATCAATAATTTCATCCTTCAACTCCTACATGTCTGGAATACATAGTCTGTTGCATACCACCATCAATTCATCTTCTCTTATCTCTATTTCAGAGGGCTTACCATTTTTAATTTCTCCTCTGAGCTTGCTCAAGTACTTATCTTGCTCCTGCAATTCCGTAATCTTTTCATTCAACACTGGCCTTAGTCTAAAATTAGCCAATACATAACCAGATTCAACTTGCCTCAACATCACCTTAAGTTTGGCTAGCTCCCCCACAAAGGAAGATATACTGTCTCCACATGTGCTATAGTATATTTTCTGCTCAGTGCATCCGCTACTACATTAACTTTCTCCAGGTTGCAATCTGTCATCAAGTTGTAATTTTTAACCACCCTCTTTGCCTCAGATTTAACTCCTTTTGGTCTATCAAATATTTAAGACTCCTGTGGTCTGTAAATACCTTGGAGGTAACTCCATAAAAGTAATGTCTCCATATTTTTGGTGAAAAAATTATGGCAGCTAGCTACAAGTCATGTACAGGATAATTTTAATTGCCTGGAAGCATAGGCAATCACTTTATCTCCTTGCATGAATACACACCCCAATCCCTTCCTTGAGGCATCACTATATGTTGTATATCCATCACTACCAGAAGGCAAGGTCAGAATCGGTGCAGTTGTGAGCCTATTGTTCAAATCCTTAAAATTCTTCTAACATTCTTCCATCCACACAAACTTTTGACTCTTCCTTGTAAATTTAGTGAGTGGCGCTGTTATCATGGAAAAGCCTTCTGCAAATCTTCTGTAATAACTAGCTAAACCTAAGAAACTTCTCACTTCTACTGCATTCTTGTGTACTTCCCATTTAACTACAGCTTCTATTTTCCTTAGATCCATATGTACTCCTTTTTCTGAAATTACATGTCTAAGAAACACCATTTCGTTTAGCCAAAATTCACATTTATCAAATTTGGCATACAACTGTTTCTTCCTTAATGTCTCCAAGGAAATCCTTAAGTGTTGTTCATGCCCCTTGTCTCTCTTGCAATAAACCAATATATCATCAATAAAGGCTAAGATAAATTGGTCCAAGAAAGCTTTAAAGACTCTATTCATTAAGTCTATGAAGGCTATAGGGGTATTAGTTAATCCAAACGGCATAACTAAAAACTCAAAATTCCCATATCGTGTTCTGAAGGCAGTCTTTGACACATCAAACTCCTTTATTCTCAATTAGTGGTAACTAGATCTGAAGTCTATCTTGGAGAAGACTTTTTCCCCTTGCAATTGATCAAACAAATCATTTATGCATAGAAGGGAATATCTATTCTTACTAGTGACATCATTGAGCTTCCTATAGTCCACACACATCCTCAAGGTTCCATCATTCTTCTTCACAAAAATAATTGGAGCTCCCTAAGGTGAAGAGCTAGGCCTAATATATCCTTTCTCCAACAGCTCTTCCAATTGCTCCTTAAGCTCCTTCAATTCAGCCTAAACCATTCTGTAAGGTGTAATTGATGTTGATGTAATGCCTGGAAGAAGTTCTATAGTAAACTCAATCTCTCTAAGTGGTGGTAATCTTGGTAATTCCTCTGAAAAGATATCTGGAAATTCCATGACTACAAGAATATCTTTTAATTTTCCTCCATCTACCTTCGTGTCTACCACATATGCCAAGAATACGTCACATCCTTTCCTTATCATTTTCTCTACTATTAGAGTCAAAATAATTCTAGGTAGGCTTGTTTTCCTGCCTCCCATAAGCACCATCTTTTTAACTTTGTCAAACCCAAACTCTACTATCTTCTGTTTGCAATTCTAATAGGCATTCTATTTTTCTAAAGTACACATGCCCAAAACCACATCTAATCCCTCCATCTTCAGTGGCATTAATTCCACCACTAATTTTACTCCACCAATGTATATTTCACAATCTCTATAAACTTTACTAATAATGATATACTAACTAATTGGGGTACTAACCATCAAAGGACTATCTATTGGACTCAAACTTCCATACTTGATGAAATACATGAGTGGGTAGACCCTAGATGAATCAAAACAATAATATGATCATCAAACAACATAACAATACTAGTCACAACCTCCTGAGTTGTTCTATTTCCTCCCTTGTCATTGCAAACACACTAGTTGATGCTTGCCCATTGGTCTTCCTTGAGGATTCACGTTTTTGGCTGCACTAAAACTGCCCACTTTAGTTGTAGCCTTAATTCCCATAGTCTCAACCATTTTTGGAGCTTGGATTTGAGTTACCTCCTGTCTTACATATTACGGGCACTCTCCAGCTATGTGCCCTTTTTCTCCATAATTAAAATAAGTTCCACTCAGCCTATAACACTCACCTTATGGAATTCGCCACAATGGTCACATCTAGGAATAGATGGCTTATTCCCCTCTCCTCTTCTACTGCCTCCAACCATTGAGGCTTGTTGAGAGATAGTTCTTATTTGTTTGGGCCTATCTACACCACTACTTCTATCCTCAAACTATATAGGGAAAGTCCTGGCACTCCTTTCTAGTGTCGAAGCACTATCTCCCCTCCTGAACTGTTCTCTTCCTTTCCTCCTTTTGTTAACTGCACTCTTTACATTCTCTACATTCTTAGCCCTTAACGTAGCTTCTACAAGTTGCTGGAAGTCACAGAAATTTTGCACCACTAATTTTTCTCTAATGGCTAAGTACAATCTTACTTCAAACCTACGACACTTAGTCTCTTCTGTCATCATCTATCAGCTGCATATCAAAACAATTATGTAAATTTATGCTCATATTCACTCACCAACATCTCCATCTAGGTGAGACTCAGAAACTCCCTTTGCTTCTATTAGATATACACCTTATACAAATATTCTTCCTATAAGCAGCTAGGAAGTCCTTTCATGTCAACACTGATAGCTTTATCTGACTCCCTAGGACCCTTTCCCACCAATACAAGGCATCACCTTGTAGTAAGCTTACTACGTATACAACCTTTTCATCATCCTTATAGTCCATTTGTTCTAATATTCTTTCTATCTTCCTCAACCATGTTTCAACTTCTTCTGAATCAGTTGTCCTATAAAAATCCAATGCCTTATACTTCCTCAACTTATCAAATTGATTTCCGGTTTTAGCTAGGGCTGGGTGGAAGTTGGTGGCATCTGGCCTACAGCCTGGATAAAAGCTTAGGTAAAGGCTTAGAATAGTTTAGGATCTAAGGGATTAGGCACTTGCTTTTGAGAAAGGTGAATCATGCGTTTGTGGTCGGGGGGCTCACTATCTTGCCCTATAATGGCGTCAGCAATCTCTAGGGCTCCAAACTTCCTCATTTGGTAGAAGGTCAGGTACAGCAGATCCTTGTAACACTCTTCGCATTCTTCTACAAGGTGGCATCTTACTCCTTCAATTTAAACATTAACATTTAGTTTACATTCCATTTTAATCCTATTTCCTACATGTAAGCATGGTGTGCATGTCACTTAGTACAATCAATCAATTCAACAATGCAAACAATTAATCACACATCATAATAGTTTATATCACAATATATTCTAAGCCTAGGAATCCTTAAAACCTAATGCTTTGATACCAAAGATGTTGGGCCTGGGTCTCAGTACTTAATTCATGGCTATAAAATGTGAGGATTAGGTGAAGATCAAGTGAGAAAAAGGTTGGAAGCTCCAAGTTGTAATGAGAAAGTTAAAAGCCTGTATTTAACCTAATTTTTATAAGTTCACCTGTCACCCTCATCCATAAGCACGATCGTGCACTCCTATAAGTTGGGCTCTATCGGCATGACTATGCATGAAGGAGTCTATTATGATCATGCTAGTGCACGATTGTGCAGAACTAATGAATGAACGGTTCTATCACAAGCTCTCTAGTGCATGGTCGTGCATAACTGATGTTTGAAGGCTTTGACACTCAAACTTGTAAAAATCATATCTCTCAATTCTAATGTCCAAAAATTTAAAACTTTATACTATTGGAAAGCTAAGAGGATAATCTACAACTTTTGCAATGGAAACTTTGTATGATTTGACCTACATCAATACAGTTTATTCAATGAAATCAAAACACAATTTCTATCAGGGATAGCATTACAGCTTTGTCCCCTTTTTTGTTCTTTTACCTGTTATGAGCTTTTACATTTCCAAAAAGACCTAAATCCAACAAAAACTAGATGTACAAACATGACCCCCAGCATAATTTTTTTTAAAATTTATCCAGGGTCATCTGACAATATAACGACTCCATTTTAAAAGAAAATTTTGAACATGTATAAAGGGAACTTCTCCAGCTCTTGCATTCATTTCTTAAACAAAATAAAGTTCGTACATAGCTTTAATTACATATTAGAGGCCACATCAATAGCAAAGCAAAAAATATAAATGAATGTCCATGCTTGATATGCTGATAAAGCTACCTAAAAATAGTCAAACTAACTTAGTTATAAAAGCAAGAAATCTTAGAGTTTGCCAAAACTTACAAGGATCAATTATCTTCTCATTCTGCATGTGAGGAGTGGAAAATAATAGGGTTACTTATGAAGCTCAGTGACTTATATGTTTATAGACTTTGGTAATAGGCCACCCACAATCAAGCATATATATATACATATACATATTATATATATATATATATATAATCTAGTAATCACATTATCCACAGTTCTAACTCAAAGAAACCCATAGTAAAAAATTTATCACTTAAATCAATCATGTCCATTTAATCATCAAAACATAACACTCAATTATGTACCATGCTCAACAAATCAAGATGAAATGCACAAACAATAGTTTAAGAGAATGTCATGGATTGAAATGGAGAAACTGAACTTTACACCATGAACTAAATGAGTACATTTCTTATGAACTTATGTGCCATAAGCAGGCAGCCTGGACAAGGCTTTATGTCAATGTGCACATAAAGAACAAAATGATATCTCTCTTGTCCAGACAAAAGCAAATTTTGACGCTTAATTCATTTCATAACATGTTCATACTTTCATGCTTCTTGTGCTTTTTCCACTTTTCATTAATACAAAATGCAGTAACATCTTTCAAGGCATAACATGATACTAAATCATGTTGCATTTTCTGACAACCGTAATAATTCAAAGTCAAGTGATTAAGCATATAAAAACGCAAGAAATCAGCTCATCATCCAAAATAATTATAAACATATTACCTACTTAATTGATTGTAAGTCCAAACTCAAGGTTGCCTTTCTTCTTACTCTTGGCTTGGATTTTCCAAGCAAATAAATTTTCATTTAACAAACATACAAACAGTAAATCTATAAGTATTTAATAATCAAAAATTGAGCTTGGACTTAAGCTACCCTTGGTTTATCTAAGTTGGAATAACTAAGGTCTAGTTGCAATTAAAAAGGGTTTCTTGGTCCTCTCCTTTCTCCCATTATTTCCAACCTATGAAACTAATTTTGTCTATTTCCTTTTTCTACCAACAAGAAGAAAAGATGAAGGTTACCAAAAGCACAACTACATCCTCTTCCTTCTTCTTCTAGTTCCTTCTACATTTTTTTCTTCCTAGCTTCTCTAAGATGTTTCTCTTCATCTTTCTCAGTTCTTTTCTTAGTTAGTTAGGACAACTTTTAGTCTTTCCAACTTTACCCTTTCACATTTAATTTAATGTCTAGTTGCTCCTTCATTCTCTTATGACTAATACACACTAACTTAATTCTAACATTTCTATTTGATACATGCAAACACATGAAAAAAAAATATATTCATGACTATCTGCAATAAATTTTGATTTAATAATTATAATTTCTATTTATTCTTTCTAAAAATTCTAAGAAAAATTTGGGGTCCAACAAAATCTATCAAGGAGGATGTGCATATGTGGCTTACAAGGTTATTCATACTTAATGCATCCTCCTAAGTTGTATTGAATGGGTTATTTGAGTATATTGAATATGAGGCATATGTTGGCTTACAAGGGTCACTCTTTATTGAGTGAATTTTAATTTTTTCACTTAATAGTATATTGAGTATTAGTTTTGTTTCACTAGCTTTGATGGCTTTCATGTTAGTCAACCCAAATACATCTCACCTTACCTTTTCTCACATTACAACCTTGAAAAGGCCTTCACTCCATCATTTTGCATGTGAACGTTAATGGTAGAGAAATGAAATGATGTGCAAAGTTATGGAATGTATACAAAGTTGTGGAATGTCTTGATTATGAATGGTAATTAAGAGTACCCATGAACATGTCTTATTTAAACACATTTTCCAAGTCTACCATTAGATTGATTGTTTTCACAGATATTGAATGTTGATTGATCATGAATAAAAGCTTGGAATGTTAAGTTCTTTCTATGTTTTTGAAAGATAATAATCTTTGCTTATGATTTATGTATTCTTGGAACATATGGAAAATGAGTCAAACTTTATGATCTTTATTTTGATGTTTTGCTTAAGGATAGACAAAAGCTAAATCTAGGGCAAATTAACATATGCTTAATTAATTGTATAATTATTCCATAAAACTTAACGATTAACGACATTAAATTTCTTAAGATACTTATTTTGACTTATGCGTGATTTTAGGCATAATTTGGAAGTAAAGATGTTAATGTGAGTCGAAAGCATGATATTGGGGTCTTTTTCTCAAGATTAATACTCAGTTGTCTTCATGGAGCAAGAAGAAGAAAGTTAAAAAGCAAGAAAGAAAAGGAAAACACAAAGAAGATTTAAAGTTACCTCATGGCACGTGCATGAAATTTACATGCAATTACGTGAATTAATAACAACATGGTTGGAAAAGAAAAGAAGAACAAGCCAACAAACCAAAATGATATTGGGGGGGAGAATAAAACTCCAGCAACATGGGCAATGTAGCACCTGTGTGTTTCGTGCAACGCAGAAGACTAAAATGACAATGCTGGGTAGGAAGTAGATGAAGGCAACTTGAAGGAAGTAGCTCACTCCAAAACGGCAATAGCAACAAAGAAAAATGACAATAGCAAACATTGTATGCAGAAAACATTTGACATAAACATCATTTTCACTTCATGCAGACATTGGGCATGAAATGCAAACATTTGGCTAATAACAAAATTCATAATAGTAGTATCTTGAGGGTAGCACAAATCTTAATAAAAATAAGATAGAAAAGAGAATAGTGGAGTGGATCAAAAATTAATTAGAAAATAGATAGTAGCATAGGACAAGAGAAGGGAGGCGCTACAGGTGGAGTCTTCATTTTGGGGCTTTCAACTAGGACATTTTTGAAGGGCAAAGTTATGATCTTTCAGAGACTTATAGAGGGGTAACTTCCCAACATCTGTTTGGACCCTAGCGTCGATGACCCAAGTTAAGGGTATTTCATAGTTTTTTCTGTTTCTTTCTCTCTTTAGAAATTGATTATATTGTCCTATATTAATTGATATGGGTTATATATGGATGATTTTATTCTCATTATTGTTTAATTATTTGTATATGAACCCTTTGGGCATTGCAAAAAGATGATTTGAATGCGTTCATTACATCGTTTATTTACAAACCCATTGCTAGGGATAACATAACCTAGGTTAAATAACTCATTATATGAGGTTGTTACCTTGATTAATTGGTTTTCCTAATTCATAATACGATTGCCTAATTGAATCCAGAGATCGTGTTCTAGGTTATTTGGTGGTTAGGTTTAATTAACAATCGTAGCTTGATTAAACACTAACTAAAGGAAAACTTGAGTTACTTATTAACCCACGATTAATAGTTGCTATGAGAAGTTTGAGAATGAAAAATCATTGAAACATGATTAATTACGGTGTAGGTAGAGTTTGAAATAAAGAAATGGGTCCATAACAAATTTCCCACTGTTATCATTTTTTACATGTTTTCTTTAAATTTCTAAAACGAAAACCCCCCATAAACCTAAACAACAATTAATTTCATTTCAATAACTTTACACACAACCTCTATGAGGTTGACCTAGACTCACTATTGTTATAGTAGTAGTCTAGTTTATTTCGACTATCGTTGCATGACAAACAATAATTGAACTAAGTGTAGTCCTAAACCTTGAAATAGGTGAACCAACTCTTCTTGTGCATTTCCTTCTCTTCCTCTTTAGCTTTGCTTGATTCATTAAATAGAAACACCATAATTACATATCTTAATCCCTATTCTAGCCTTATAAATCATGCTCTTCATGACCAAAACAAGAAAAGATAAAGATGAGGAGAAAATCTACTAAGTTTTACCATGATTTCCACTTAAAATTTGCTTGATTACTTAAACGTGGAAAATGATGTGATTAAGAACATGAAATGGAGAGGAAATGAGAAGAAGAAAATCTGGAACCCTAAAATGCAATATCCCTCTCTCCTCTCTTATATACCTATTTCATGCAATTTCTAGAATTACACAAATGTTTTAATCATATTGGACCATGTGTTGACTTTAGGCAAATTTCACATTTGATCCTTATTTTTCCTTTAATTCCCACATTGACAAATAATATCATCAATTAATTTTATTCTAATCCATATTTCAAGTATAATTATAGATGTCCATGCCAAAATAAAGAAATTATCAATTTACCCCTGTCTTTTAAATTAATTACTATTATGTCCCTTACCATGCTTGGATGCACTTAATTATTTATGTTCACTTCTTAATACACCCTAGACATGCTATAATGCTTTGAGGGAATGTTGGGGCCATACAGATTCTATATCTTAATCTTATTTATCCATTGATTTCTTCATTGTTGTTCATTGCTTTGGATTGTTTCTTCAAATTAGTTATTTCAGTTTAGGCATTCAGTATTTTTAACTCAATAATTCCTTTTAATAGATTAGGTAATAAAATGATAGTTATTACTAGAACTTGTAGTCTTTACAGAAACGATACTCATATTTATTAAGGTATACTATAAAAATGACAACTGCATTTGCCTAATTAATCTTTAATATTGTTTTGATTGTGAATATGTACACAATATTTTGATACTATTTAGGATATATCATAGTTAAAGTAGCTTGGTTGTTTTTTATTAGATGTGGAATGAGTTATGTTGGGTACCGTTTCCAGAGCCCAACTCTTGATCATTATCGATTCATCTTCTTACTCTGGTACCACAATTGCGCATGTACATGATTTAGGACAATAAGCATAACT
>JAOSBN010000178.1:10067516-10106434 GCA_027563595.1 Erythroxylum suave | reverse complement strand
AATAATAATAATAATAATAATAATAATAATAATAATAAGAACAACAACAACAACAACAACAACAACAACAACAAGAACAACAACAAAAACAACAAAAAAGTGACAAATGGTTGATTGTGATTGAAAGGCATATAATTGTAACAAAACACTCAAAAGTGGCAGATGGTAGATGGAAAACTGGCAAAGTCACACTCTTAATTGGTTACGGAGGCGCATAGCTCTTTAAATGCAAAAATTTTTCTTAGAAACTTGAGCTGAAAAGTCTAAGTTACAAGACACAACAACTAGTCAACAAGTGACACCTAGAGAGATAGACATTGAACAATTAGACAAAATCTAGGAATAATGTTTTTTTAATGAATATTAAAAATCCTAGTGATAGCCCGGTCAAAATTGCAAATCAACCTTAAGGCCTGTTCCTCTCTTGTGAACACTCCAGAGTCTAGACTCAAGTGGAGTTACGGTATTCATTCCTATCAATTTAAACAAGGATACACATAAAAGAGCTAAAAGAAGAAAAAGAATTGAAGCAAAAAAATAGCTTCACACACGAAGCAGCAACTAGGAGGGTACACAGTGTAAGTACAACGTATGATAATGTCAACATGTCAAACAGTAGAGAAGAAAAGAGGTGTGTTTGATTTCCTAGAAAGTGAGAGGAATTGACCCAAAAAATAAATCGAGTGAAGTTAATGAAGCAAAAGAGTGTGTCTGAGATGTTGTCTACGACAATGAAGAACAACCTAGAAAGCAAAAATATAAGAAAACCTAATTTCTAAAACTATGAAAAATGATGTTCTTCGTTACAAAATTGCAAACTTTAGCACTTCTGAAGTGAAGAGCTTAAGTGCACAGCAAAGGTTGGTCATTCTCTAAGGGAGTGAAATCAACAAGCACAAAAAGAGCTTATTAAGAAGAGTCACACTTCAAGGGATTCACACAAAGATAAAACCTTTCATACAAAAAAAATAGAGATAGACTCAAAAGTTAGAAGCATTGATTAAAATGCAGGTTACAAAAAAAATGAAGCAATGGATTGTGACAAATCTACTTTACCAGAGCTTTACGAAAGCATAACCTGATATGAGTAACGAAAGAGAGATAAAGGCGAGCTCGTTCCTAGCAACTTTGACACTCCACTTTAGAACCTTCAAAAATAAATGAAGAAAAACAACAATCTAAAATATTAATTATTACAAACTTCTTAGGCTAAAGATACACTAATTAAGACTTCACAGAGCCTGAAGTATTTGATAGTGTTGATGTCTTAGAAGTGAAGAAGATCAAGAGGATCAATATGATAGTTAAAGCTTCTGTTAACAACCATTGGCAGCACATACATAAATATTATAAAGGAAGATCAATGAATTCAATTTATTTCCTCAAAACATCTTTTCAAGTTTATTGTTCTCCTAAGTATCGAATATCGCAAGAATTAACAATGATATCAGAGCATTCTCAAGTAGATCTTAAGGGATCTGTGGAGAGAACTTGGAGGCTTCATCTGAACAAGGAGTTGGTGTAACCTCAGGAGTTTTCAAGTTGGAAGGAGTTCCAAGCATGTAGGTGCCATTCTTCAATGGAGAGCCCTATCAGATTTGGGTTGTCAAGATGCAAACGTATCTATAGGGCCTAGATTTGTGGGAGCCAGTGGAGTAAGACTATCAAGTTGAACCATTGGCAGATAACGCACCATCAACCAAATCAAGTATCAAAGGGAGAGACTTACCAGGAAGGCAAGAGCAAAATCTTATCTCTATTCTATTATAAGTCCTTCTCTTTTTACTAGAATCATGCATTTAAAATTTGCAAAAGATATATGAGATTTCTTGAAAGCCGAGTATGAAGGAGATGAGAGGGTGAAGAGCATGAAGATTATCAACCTAATGAGGGAGTTCGATAAACTTCAAATGGAAGAAGATGAATCTATCAAAGTTTATGCTAGAAAGCTGCAGGATCTTGCAGATAGAATCAGACTTCTTGGTAGCAGATTTGAAGATGAGAAGATGTTGATTTCTCTTCCTGAAAAATTCGAAGCAACAATCATATCTTTGGAAAACACAAGAGATATGATAGAATTGAAGTTGTCAGAATTGTTAAGTTTCCTGCAAGCCCAAGAACAGAAAAGAGCTTTCAGATTGGCAGAAGTAACTGAAGGTGCACTAAGGGCAAGTTAGAAAACCAGTGGAGAAGGGAAGAAGAAGAAGAATTGGAACAAAAATGCATCAGACACCAAGAAGCCAGAAAATCAAGAATCCGCAGCAACCTCATCTCGGTCCCAAAAGGAGCCCTGCAAACATTATGGTAAGTCAAACTATCCTAATTATAAATGTTGGAGAAGACTTGATATTAAGTGCAGGAAATGCAAAAAGCTTGGACATATAGACAAATTCTGCAAGAACAAGGAGCAGGCATAGAATTCTGGAAAAGCTCAAATTGCTGCCAATAAGGAGGAGGATAAGTTGTTTGTGGCTTCATGCCACAGCACCAGCACTTCAGTAGATAGGTGGCTAGTAGATAGTGAGTGCTCCAATCATATGACCAACAATTTAAGCATCTTCAAGAATCTAGACAAGAATTACACCTATAGAGTCAAGATTGGCAATGGCCACCTGATTTCTGGAAGAGGTGCAATGGTGATTGAGAGTATGAAGGGCCCAAGAACACTCGAAGATGTACTCTATGTACAAGAACTGGAGAAAAACCTTTTGAGTGTATCACAGTTAATTGAAAACTAGTATTTAGTCCTTTTTCAACATGGCATCTGTACAATCTCAACTCAAGAAGGTAGAATTTTGTTCAAGATAAGTGTCAAGGATAGAAGCTATGTCCTGAACCTTCTTGAACAAGATTAGGTAGCACTCACTACAAACATCAAAGTTGCAAGTCTCTGGCACAAGAGGCTCGACCATCCTCACTGGAAGGGTCTTAAACAACTAAGTGAAGGAGAATTGATGCTTGGAGTACCAACTCTCAAGGAGTCACAGCAAGTGTGCACCATCTGCATGCAAGGAAAGAAGGTCAGAGAACCCTTCAAAGACACTAAGTGGAGAGCATTTGAGTTTCTGGAACTAATCCATACGGATGTGTATGGACCACTACCTGTTGAATCTTTGAATGGATGCAAACTATTTGTCACATTCATAGATGACAAGTCTAGGTAATGTTGGATTTATTTTATGAAATCAAAGGATGAGGTATTAGTCATATTCGAGAAGTTCAAGAAAATGGCAGAAAATTAGAGTGGGAAGAGGATAGTAAAACTTAGAAGTGACAATGGAACTGAATATTGTAATCAGAAGATGAAGAAAATATGTGCAAACAGTGGCATTGTCCACCAACTGACAGTGCCTTACTCACCTCAGCAGAATGGGGTGAGTGAGAGGAAGAATAGAACTATTCTGGAGATGTTCAGATGTTTGCTCAAAGAGAAGTCCCTTCCTAAAAATCTTTAGGCAGAAGCTGTTGCTACTGCTGTATTTCTTCTCAACAGACTTCCCACTGGAGCCTTGGAGAAGAAGACAACATATGAAGCTTGGCACATAAGGAAACCAAACCTTAAAAATTTGAAGGTTTTTGGCTCTCCACGTTTCATTTATGTGCCTCAACAGAAAATAAGCAAACTGGACTCCAAAGTCACAGAAGGAGTCTTCATTGGATACTCAGAAGTAACAAAGGGATACAGAATTCTAATTCCTAGCAGAAAGGAAGTTAAAGTCAGCAGAGATGTGACTTTCCTAGAAGAAGAGATGTGGGACTAGTCGATTACAGAAGCTGATGGCTCAGAAGCTGAAAGACAGCTAATTAAAAGGATGAATCTGCCTGAAATTCCAGCAGAAGAAGAGTCTCAAGATGAGGAAGGGCCAGCTTCTGGAGGAGAGGAATCTCTTTCACATGAAAGTGAAGTAGAGTCAACACTAGAAAACCAATCTGATGATGATCAGGTGGATCATATTCCTGTAAGAGGTACTAGACTCCTTTATGAAATTTATCAAACATTCAATATTACTCTTTGTGAACCAGTAAGCTTCAAAGAAGCAAAAGAAAGCAAGGAGTGGCTAGCTGCAATGCAGGAGGAGATCAAGATTATTGAACAAAACCAGACTTGGGAGCTTGTAGATAAACCAACTGACAGGATGGTTATCGGGGTCAAATGGGTCTACAAGACCAAACTAAATGCTGATGGCTCTCTAACAAGTTCAAGGCCAGATTAGTGGTGAAGGGGTACTCACAGATTAATGGAGTGGACTACTCAGACACCTTTGCACCTGTAGCAAGATTGGAGACCGTCAGACTTATCCTAAACCTATCAGTAGAAAGGGGTTGGCTTGTACATCAATTACATGTCAGGTCAACTTTTTTAAATGGAGAGCTAAAAGAGGAGATTTATGTTGAGCAACCAGAAGGTTTCTTAGTAGTAGGAAAGGAGGAGCATGTCTACAGGCTGAGGAAAGCCTTGTATGGGCTGAAACAAGCTCCTAGAGCTTGGTGTGATAAGCGTGACAGCTATTTGCAACAGATTGAGTTTATTAAGAGTGAGAGTGAACTCACTCTCTATATGAGGAAGTAAGAGGACATAATCATTTACATGTCACTATATGTAGATGATCTGTTATTAACTGGAAATAATGCTAAGGAGATTGAAGGAGTTAAGCTCAAGCTGAAGAGTTTATTTGCCATGTCAGATTTGGGCTCAATGACATACTTCTTAGGAATGGAAATTTGTCAAAATCAGATGGGGATTTTCATTTACCAAAGAAAGTATATTAGGGAGGTTTTGAAAAAATTTCAAATGCTGGAGTGTAAACCCGCAAGCTCACCTATGAACTATAAAGAAAAGTTGCAGAAGATAGATGGAAGCAATGCTGCAGATGAAGGAAAATTCAGGAGCCTCATTGGTTGCTTAATGTACATAACCTGAACAAGACCAGACATTCAATTTCCAGTAAGCTTGCTCTCAAGGTTCTTGGCTGCCCCAACTGAACTTCATATGACAGCTACCAAGAGAGTTTTAAGATACCTTAAAGGAACCTATAATCTCATTCTCAAGTATGGCAGATCAGGAAGTATGGAGCTGAAGGGCTATTCGAACAGTGATTGGGGAGGATCTTCAAAAGACATGAAGAGCACCTCTGGATACTGCTTTAGCTTGGGATCAGGATGTTTCTCTTGGGGATCAAGGAAACAAACTGTTGTAGCTCAATTGACAGCTGAAGCAGAATCAAGCTATATGGCTAAGGAAGATGATGGAGGAGCTACACATTTCGATGGAAAAGAGTGCAGAAGTAATGTTAGACAACAAAGTTGCTTTAGCAATTTCTCTAAATTTAGTATTTCATGGAAGGACAAAACACTTCAAGCTGAAGTGTTGTTTTCTTAGAGACATACAACAAGGAGGTGAAGTGAACTTAGTGTACTGCAGGACAGAAGAGCAAATAGCAGACTTGTTTACTAAACCACTACAAGGCATAAGGTTTGAGTATTTGAGAATCAAGGTTGGATTGTTGCCAGACTTCGAAGACAGGAGGAGTATGTTGATGTCTTAGAAGTCAAGAAGATTAAGAGGATTAATATGATAGTTAAAGTTTCAGTTAGAGTTAGTTTTTTCTGTTTCTGTTAAGTCTGTTAACAACCGTTGGTAGCACATGTATAAATACTATAAAGGAAGATCAATGAATTCAATTCATTTCCTCAAAACATCTCTGCAAGTTTATTGTTCTCCTAAGTATAGAATATCGCAAGAATTAACAGATAGCTTGGTGTTGGATAGTGAGGAGGGAGATCTCTGGTCAAAGCCTTAAGCAAAACAAATGATTTAGCTAATTACATATAAAAACTAACAAGACGAGAGTATAGGCATGGTCACTAACAATAATAACAAGATTAAAACAATACAAATATGATATGGACACAAATTAGAGAGTGATGTTGTATAGATAATGTAGGAGATAACTTGCAGGAAGTGCTCACCATCTGCACATTTCTCCCTTACCTTTTATCTTATGAAAAAGAAAAGAAACTCACCTAACTGAGAACCAGTCATATAATCCTAACCAAGAGAAAAGAAGAAGGCACTTTCACTGAAAGCAAGCAGAAATTTTTCACAAAAATGTAAGAAATTTCAGTGAAAACTTAAAGAAAGGCAAACCTTATCATCAGCTATGGGGGACGTAGAGAGGAAAAGAAAGAGAAAGGCAAACACTTTAGGCACTTAGAAACCAAAAGAGATCACGGGGTATGAAGATGGAGAAGAACAGGAGACACCCAGAAGAGAGAGAGAAAAAGATATCACTTCGGTGATTTGTTTAGAACCCTAGCGACTCACATGTCCACACAGTTAACATGAAGTACAATTTTAGGGTTTCATCTTCCCGCCGCAAGAAATGGAAGGCCCACTTCACAACCCTTTCTTCTGTCTACTATATCCTCATGAGTGCTCCGGTCTCTGCCGACCTCCACCAGAATCACAACGTCTGATCCTTGGTCATCCGCAACTTTCCTGGAGTATTTTATAGAAAAGCCTCCACTAAACAGTATAACATCATTTTCAACCATCTCCAAAATCTCATAATCTTTGAAGAAATCTCAACTTTGAGAAGATTATAAGCTGTTGGTATTAGAAATGAGGGGGAATACAAGAAGAAATGGAAAGAAAGCTGAAAAGGTCATCAAACACATGTCTACCAACTTATAAGAAAATGTAGAACAACAACAAATGTATAGCATTCATTTGTAGAGTTCCAAACTTGGAAATATTATACTTATCAGGGTTATGTAAATATAGTGCCCTGGAAAGTAAATGCATTTATATATAACTTAATTTTCTTCCGGTTACAATATTGTAATGAAAATATTTATTATTAATAAAGCAAAAGAGTTTGGTTTTATTTGTATGAGCGTAATATAACTAGTCATAACGAACCAAAAGTTCTTTTGTAAGTAATATACAAATACATGAAGATGTATGGGAAATATGTATATTATTATAATCTAAATTAATTGATTCACAATCAAATAATCAAGTTGGTCGCTTGATTATGGTTTAGATTGTAGTGTTTCGATTTACGTATATTTTTAAAGAATAAAGTAGGCGGTTACTTTATTCTTAAAACATACACCTTAGCATTCATTTATTATGGACCATAATCTTGATGAGTGGGAAACTCATGTATGTTTCGTTATAATTCTCAATATGATCAGAATGTATTTTTACAGGGTATAAATCTAGTGTCCACATGGTGGAATTATTATATACATCAGGGAACATTCACTAGTTTATAGTGATATCATCACTTCTAGATGTTTTACAGAGATTGGTGATTAAACTGGGGCCAGTAATTTGATGAACTAGGTACCCATCAAGTCTTAACACCAATATTAGATCTTGTGTGTTAATCACTATGTAAAGTGAAACGAGAGATCTAGAAAGAAAAACTAACATAAAGGCAAACCAGTAAATTTACCCTTTATTGTGCTGATGACTATAATATGGTTAATAATAGAGTTTGCGATTAGACATCCTATTAATAAATTGAAACATGGTTTCTCATAATTTTAGGTAATTCAAGAGTGCAACCAATTGTTTTTAGTCGAATGACATTTGGTTAATAAGTCGGAATTAATTCTAATAAGATTAAATTAATTCCAGGCTTACTAGAGCTTGAATTATTTAAGTCCAATTAGATTTCCCACTTGGCTTCTAAGAAGGTTATCAAGGAAGGCAAGAAAAATAAATGAAGGTTATCAGAAAGAAAATGAGACATTTTGGAGAGAATTAGACGAATTGAATTCGGGCCAATAAAACCAGAATAATTTAATTAATTAATTAAATTGGGTCTTAAGCCTATAATTAAATGTTAGACTTTCACTAATTAATTGTTAATCATAAGCCGAAAGAAACATTTAATATTGGGTTAAATTTTGGTTTGATTTGATTAATTAGATTAATTGAATTGAAACAAATGTTTTAATACGAAGTAGAGTGGACGACTCTTTAGCATTCTTAAGTAATGCTCATCATTATTAAAAGGTTAATGGCTGGTTTTTAAAGATGAAACACGTACATGACTCTTGTGATTCATTGTTTGAATGAGTGGGTGCATTGTTTTGCAATCTCCACTCACTTCCAAAGCAAAACCGACGGTGTTAAATGAATGGTAGCTGTCCATTCACGTTTTACACACAGCACTTTTTGCATGAAATGGTTAGTTTCAATGTAAAACAACGTACAGCCATTTTGCATGAATGGTTGGTTTTTAATGTAGAAAAACGTATAGCCTTTTTTAGCATTAAGAAATGAATGCATGTGTGGCTTTTGGAAGCTCTCTCCACTCTATCACAGCACATTCAGTGATGTTTTTATTACAACAATAAGAACGTTATTATGAGAGATAACGTGCAAGGTGTTGCTTGGGAAAAGACGCAAGTCTTTTGATGTTTGTTTGGCAAAAAAAAAAAAAAGGAACAATTGCGTTTTTGGTTTTAACTCTCTCCTATCTCTCCCAAACCGTCTAAGGGTCGGACTATTTGGTTTTGCACAATTCATGTTTTCGGTTTTTACGAAGAGGAATGTGTAACTTTTGGTCTCTATTTTCTCTCCACTAAACAGCCGAAGACAGAAAAACAAAGTCTTCAATTATTTTCCTTCTCCTTTCGTACAAAAGGATTTTGATAACTAAGTTGTTCAAGGAGCAGTACAACAAACGAGCTTTTTAGCAACGAATTTAATTGTCGCTAAAGAAATAAAAATCGTTGCTATTACTAATTTACGATGATTACATTTCGTCACCCAAATTGTTGCGGACTCCTGATAGCAAAACAACATTTGCGACGTTTCACATAACTCGTCGCAAAAAGGTTTTTGCAACAGAAATAATCTGTCGAGAAACATTATTACTGACGATATAGTAGATCATCGGTAATGTTTTTACGCGACGTACTATTTTGGTAGATAAAAGTATTTTCCCACGAAACAATAAGCATCTGTATTTAGTTTTAGTGAAGATTTAGTTTTTGTAGTAAAAAACTTTATGTACACATTTTTCCTGTAGAGAAATGTTTTTAGAGACGTTTTTTGAATGCAGGTAAAAAGTTTTTGTGACGAATTATATTTGGTCTCTAATAATCATCTGTGGCGATTTTTCTTTCGTGGCAAAAAAGTTTTAACTACGAAATATTTGTTGAAGCAAAAAATTTTTACCGACATTTGTAGGGAATTAATTTTTGTAATGAATTTGATTTGGTAGCTAATAGTAATTAGTGACAAATATTAATTTTTAATTTAATAATAAATATATTTTTATAAACGAATTTATTTTAATTTATTACAATATTTAAGTTTTTTTTACGAATTACTTTTGATAGCTTATATCAATTAAAAACAAATTTTAATTAATAATTATTATAATTGTTAAAAATGAATTTATTTTAATTTAATGCAAATTTTAAGACAATTGTAATATTTTGTAAATAATCATAAATTGAAATTAAATAAACATATATAATGGAATGCATGCCATATATAAAACAATGTTTACATCATTTACAAACTAAGAACCTGAATCTTCGTCACTAGCACTGTGAAAAGAAGAACCTAGCATTTGTTTAACCAATTTTTTAAGGTTGCTAATTTCTTTTAGTCCCCGATTTAACTTGGCTTCTGTATATTGTAATTTGTCTTCTGTATATTGTAATTTTGTCTTCAGTAGCTGGTTCTCCTCTTGAAGCGCTGTCAATAATGTTGATCGTGAGAAAGAGGCTCCAACTGGCTTAGGGTAATATCCAAGCCCTTTGATATAACCCGATTGTGTACCAAGGACTTTGTCGCAAATGTCATCGACATTGAGCTGATTTCCCTTAGCCAATGACGCTTGCAACAACTGTTGCATCTTGATCTACAATGTAAAGAAGAAATGCAGTTAATTTAAAAATTATTATTAATATTATATTTAAAATTATAATATTAATTTATTTGTACTTACATAATTATTTTGCGCCTTATCCGACGTCAAGCCTTGCCCTTCTTTGTAGTGTGTGAGCTTGTACAGTGTGACCGATCACATTGTTGCCCTTGGAATTGTGTTTGACTCTACAATAATTAAAATTAAATTGAACAATTTAAATTTACTGCATTAAAAATAGAATAATAAATTAACACGTTATACTTACTAATTCTTGTCGGATAATGATAAATGATCTAGACCTAATGTTATTGTTAATCTTTCTTAACAGTTTTTTTTTATTTCTTTGTGTTATGTTATTTGCACTTTGTCGTTGGAGAGCGTGGACTATGTTAATGTTAGTTATGGAAGAGAAAATATATGGTTTGCATTTGAATCTTGGGATATCATTGTCGGGTCTGTAAGGTGGCCGATGATATTTCTGTTACGATTTGCATATCAAAGTGTTATACTCAATGCAATATCTACAGAATCTTTTAAACTTGCTTCTTGATGGTTTTAGGTTCTCTGTGATTGGAAGTAGCATTGAATGTTTTCATGTTGGTTATGGAAGGGACAACATATGAATTGCATTTGACTTTTGGGATGAGTTTGTAATGTTTGTAAGGTGTTCGATGATATTTCTGTAACTATTTGCATTTGAAAGGTGTTATGCTCTAGCCAATCCATTAAGTTCTAAACCTTAGTAGTTTCATTTGTCATCATAATTGGACTTAAACATATTATGTTTTATTCTAACTCAACTTTTAAAGCATTTTTTTTAAACATTATTAATGAAGGAATGTCAACAGAGAGACTAGCTAACGATAGCCGTAATTCATTCCATTGGGAGGAATGTGGCAACACTGTTCTTACTGAGCAAACTGAATATGAAAAAGAAATCTCTTGTATGAGACGAATTCCTCGTAAACCTTCCATGGCCGATCTTTTGGAACAAGGTGTTTAGTCTCATCCTTACAACGTCACTTTTCTTAATATGTACATCTCATTTCTTTTTATGAAGCTATTATATATATTCTCATTTGATGTTTTATACTACATGTTGTTTGAAGCATTGTTCAACCATGAATTTGACATGTTGGCCCATGGTGGCAAGAGTGCTTTCACAACAATCAGTAAAGAAAAATCAGTTGATTTGGCAAATTCATCAATTCTGAATACTTCGTCTGCTCGTGTATGTATGCATGTCACCCCAATTTCAGTTTATTTAAGGGTTTACTAATATGATAATATCTAACTTCTATAGTAACTTTGTTTTAAGTTCTAAATCTAGTGATCATTTCACTGCATCTTCTTCAAATTTAGAGATAGCAAAAAATCTGTTGGAAGAGGGTGTGTCAAACCCTACTACAGTTGAGGGAAAAGCTATTACTGTTTCAATTGGTGCGTTCGAATGTGCAAGAGCTCTTTTGGGAAATATAGACATTGGAGACTCATTTATCTTTACCGACTCTCATATTACTTGGAATCCAAATAAATAATTATATCATTGTCAGTTAGCGAGCCAATCAACTAAACTCAGCTTTAAAGTTTAGTTCTTATTGTATCAACAATAGTTTGCCAAACAACATATATATTACTTATGGATCAAGTTGCGTACTATTGAATATTAACTGTTATTTTTCTAGTTCTATCAGTGTATGAATAGGATTACTTTTAATTCTAAGTTCGTACTACTTCATATATCATTTTATTATATTGATAAAATAATTTAAATTTTTATTAACTAATTTTTTCAATGTTAATTACTACTAATGATTAACTAATGTTAGCTCCATAACCGATATGATGTCAATTTTTTTAAAGATTACGTTGATAAAATTATTTTAAATTTCTATAACTAATTTTTCAATGTTAATAAATAATAATGATTAATATTGATAGTCATGTTTAACACTTAAAATTATAATATTAGTTTTTCTTCAATAATAAATTGTAAACATTCAAAACAAATCTCCAATAAAACATATATTAACTATGATAGATTATAAAAATGTTAGTTTAATAATTTATAAAAATGTCAACCATTTAGCGAGATGAAATGAGGTTGATGTTGTTGGATAGTAACAAACACACAGAAGCAAAGTTGCAACATGGTCTATTTTCATTATATATGCATAAATGTTTGGGCAAAGTTAGTGATGGATTTTTGTGAGGTTAGAGTTAAAGAGAAGTTAGAGTAGTGTAGTGTTGTGTTTTAAGAAGGATTAAAATGACAAAAAGAAAAGAAAAGAAATGCATCAAATGAAGATGGAAGAAAAATGTAGAAAAATAGTTTGTGCTTACGTGAACAGTACAATTTTTGCTATGCATGTATAAAATTTTGGAATTTTGATTTATTTGTGTTGGGTTCAATTGAGATGGAAGTAGAAAACAAAGTGGTTTATGTACCAGATGTATTAGCTATGATGTGTGGGAAGGAAGAAAAAAAAAAGAAGAAGAAGAGGAGAAGTGCAGTTCGGCGATCTGGGTTTGGTGAAGAAGATGAAGTTGGAGTGTTAGAGAGAGAAAAGGTGATGGTTTATATGTGTGGGTTACAAACTAGAGTATTTCATTGAACAGCCCTAAGTCTTTTGCCTATAACTTTTTCATCCAAACTCCAACTAACTTGAAACTCTTTTGCCTATAACTTTTTCATCCAAACTCCAACTAACTTGAAACTTAGACCAATAGATTCTTAAGACATTTTTCTTTCTCTCCATAAAAATTTAGGGTTATTTGAATTGATTTGAAAGTGATTGATAGGATGGAAGTGTGGAATTTTGTTGGAATGTTATGAATTGGAAAATTTTCATGACCATGCTTCGGTTTTCTAATTATAACTTGAGCTGTAGATATCTGAATGAGTTGATTTTTGATTCATATTAAATAGAGACATATTTCTACAACTTTTGTGAAGAAGTCTAATTTTAATTCTGTCTCTATGATTTTCAAAATTGGCATGTAATTGGGCCTCAGCTTAGGCTGTAGCATTACCAGTGACAAAAATCTTATCCTGTGGTTATTGAAGAAATTGTATTGATGTGGGTCGAATTAGGCCCAGTTGTCTTCACCAAAGTTGTATCTTATTCTCTTAGCTTTAAATTGGTATAAATTTTGTAATTTTTGGATATCTGAGCTGAAAGATATGAGTTCTACAATTAGAGGATATGATCATGTACTAGCCAAAAGTTCAAATGTGCACAGTCTGTGGTATTTTTTGCATAAATCATTGAATACTGAATCAAATTGGATGATCTTGGAGTCATTAGGAACTTAAGACACTTTAAAACAACTTTCTAGAAGGAAGTGTTGCCTAACTTTTTCATTTACCCTATCAGATTAATTGTGCAAATTTGACCCGAAATCATGTGGGTAGAAAATCTGAAGTGGTCAATTAGGTTATGATATTGATTTCAAATTGTTTTATTTTAGTCCAAATTGTAAGTGCCAAATGTTATTAACGAGTTCTTTGATATCTAAACGATTTGATGATGATAATTACAATAAGATACCCGGATTTGTCATTGAACATGCATTGTGCATACTTTCTATACATTGATGTGCATAAAAGAATACTTGCACATTTGTGCAAAAATGTGATATTTGTGAATGTGTTGTATATGTTTTAGAGGAGCACATCGGACGCCAGTCGGACATTGCGAGACCATCCAGACAATAGCTTCTTGGAGCGTACTATGAGTCAACCTAGATGAATTTCCTAGGATTGATTTAATTTGATTTGTTAAGCTTCCAATTATTGAACTGTTGTGATTATTTCTGAATTCCAGACTTAAAAGTCGGAGGAGTATATATTTGGGACTATATTGGAAGTGTTATGATTTGTTTGATAATTCTGATTGTATTATGCTATGTGAATTCTCAACGAAAGTTGAATGTTGGACTTTGATTCGATGATTGTGAACTTTTAGCTGTGCTTTATACATGATTGTGATAAATGGTAAATTCTGAATTCATGCATTTCATAAAATGCATGCTCAGATAAAGACATTGTGACCAAAGTGGCCAGTATCAAGTGCTTGCACATAGAGCTTTGCTCTGTGATATATGATTTGGCACATAGAGCTATGCTCTGTGATATATGTTTCTGAATAAGCCTAATGGGTTAGTATTTGTATATGTGACAGATACTCGGTCACAACATTAATAACGAATGTAGAGTCTCATATGCATTTGTATTTGTTTATATATGATCTGATTTGCAATGAATAAATGATGTACTATGACAATGTGAGTATTTGGAATATACATGTTCTGTATGAATAATTGTGAAGTATGTGATTTATGTATGTGAATCCAGTGGAATTATCAATGATGGTTCACTTATTTAGCTCGCAAAACTCTTAAAAATTGCAACGTGATTTTTCAGGTACGAGCCAGGAGACTTGGTGTTTATTCTATATTAGAAGAACATTTTGGACTAAGTTATGTCTCAGAGGTCTGTCAGCTGATGTCAGAGAGTTATAGCTTTTATTTTGTAGTTTTTGCTAGAACCTATATGAGGTTTTGTAAATATTCGTCTAATGGAAGCAGTGTAGACTTTGTGAATGAATACAATGAATGGTTTTAAAATTTGATGACTTCTGATTATGTTTGATGATGCCATGTGTAAGTTGGATTTGTTTTTGCTCTAACATGCTGTTAGAATATATTTTATATATTCTTTGTTTGGTTTTGGCATTTTGAATTGGACATATAAGAAAATCAACATTATTATATGGATTGAAGATTGCACCTACGGTAGTAATTAAAAAGGTGTGTGTTGATACATATCCTCATCATTGAAGAAGTCTATCTCAAATATGCAGCCTATTTTCAGTGGATTCTTTGAAATCTATCAAGATACGTGAATACATTCTTGTGGTGGATGAAGTATAGGTGATTGAAAAAAACCTAGAGGTGAGTCTACTGCAAAAATTGAATTGGGTATTTTTTTGTTGAAGCGGCGTTGGTCACTTGTCCATGAAAACAAAGATTGGCTGGCTGCGCACTTGATGTTTTTGGGAGTTGAATATTATGTCTCATGTTTGATATGAGGGTGAAGCAGGTGCGTGCATTAAATGTGTAGTGGGTGTTGAAGTAAAGATGGTGTGCGTGCTTTAAGTGTGCAGGAGAGTGTGTGGCTTTTAAAAATGCGTATGTGAGATGGACTTGAGAGAGTTTGTAGTTTAATCAAATAGTGAGTCTGTTTTAAGTATGCGTCCATGGAGATTGCACTGAGAGGTGATAGGTTGGTTGATAAAAGCTACACAGAAAAGAAGCCAAGGTGCAGCGTGTCAATGATTATTACTGTGAAGTTGATTTGTAAGCTATGGTGAATTTAATTTGTGAGCAAGGGTTGGTCTACATATGTTTTGATGTCACAGGTGTTAGTTTTATGGTGAGAAAATTGAAGTGATTATGTGTGTTTTCTTATGAGTCATGGCTGTGGTGATTTGTTTTATGAAGATAGAATCAGCTATGGTGAAGAGTTTCAGCTGAGTTATTTTGAGAAGACAAATTCATAGGGAAGTCTTCTTTGTCTCAAGTATTTTTGTTATTTAATTTTTCAGTTGATTAAATACTTGAACTATTTTTATTTATTATTGTTCTGAGTGAAAGTAGTTAGACAAATTCTCTGTTGAGGTTAGTACGAGGCGGTCGTACTATTGGGTATGAAAATCTTTTACGGGGAAGTGAGGTTGAGTGATAGTGTCAAGGGTTGAGTGGTGTCAGCTCAGTAAAGCCTTGAGTAATTCTACTGTACTTTGGTAAAAGTAATTAATCTGGATGAGGGCCCCGTAGACATAGGCAAAGAGTGCCGAATTGCGTTACCAAATTTCTGGTCTTCTTATTATTTTGTTTTTGCTTGTTTTTATTTTGTTGGTGGCAAAGAAGTTTGCAGAAAGTTTGCAAAATAATTAACTCCCTTTAGTTTTTCACATGCCAATATCATAAGATATGTATTTGAATATTCTTCAATGTTTGGGTATATTGTGGTAGTGGGATATTACATTACACAATCTAAGTGGAAAAAAAAATTAAATTAATTAATATGGGCTGTTATAACTTGATGACAATTAACGTTTTAATTGTATACTTTTGACGTTTATACTTCTTTAAAATAAATATTATATTGCCAACTATGCTTTAGACTCTAACTATATTTTCTAATATTATTCAAGCTATACCCATTAAACTTATAGTCCACCAGAAAATAAAAGTCAACTTAACTTAATTGATATATCATACTCTTATAGTGGAAAGTGAGTGAAATAGACTAGAGAATTCAGTATACAAAACCTTGTGCTTCTTCTTGCCCTACATATCCTTGTTCTTATCTTACAACAATCCACTTAATTATAATAGCTTCCATATTTTTAGGATGAAATTTTCTAATCCCATTATAAAAGCATGCTTCGAAATAATGAAATCTTATTAGTTGACTGACTTTGAATGTATTAGTAATGTTTTGAAAATCGGACCTTACATTGAACCGGTTAAAGGAAAGATTTAAAATTTAAAGGTTTAATCGATGTTAAACTGCTATAAAACTGCTACTAACCTTAAAACAATTTGGTTTGCCTGAGTTTATGTTAAAGTAAAGCTAGAAAAGGAGCTTCTTAATGTAATCAAAATAAAAGCATAATGAGAAATGGTTAAGAATTCCTTAAAAGTTACCTCTTTGTGGAGATTAATGAATAAAGGTGTAGTGTTGTTCTAGACAATTAATACAAATATGCTCAATATATTGATAAAAAATGAGATAACCTTTATGTAAAGGAAGTGATCCTTGTATTAAAGATACTTAATCAATAAAGGCTCTGTCAAATGTATCCATCAACAATCTTCCTAATGAAAATGCATTGGTTTCCACCAATAAATAAGTAATAATTTTACTAGTGTTTGAAATCCTTATCAATCACAATGGTGCAGATGATAACAAAATAGATCCTCCTAGTATGCAATAGACACTAAAGTGTGCTTATCTCCTCTACAAGAGAAGGGTAACCACAACTTTTTGGATGTCTTAACAAATTTAAGAAAAAGAGGACTGAAGTGGGACATTAAGCAGTGTGAAATTGATTCATTGTTTAAACAACAGATGGACCATTTAAGTATATGGGAATAAATTATGCAAAAAAAAATGATATAGATAGATTGTTTGTGAATCCTAAGTTGGGGAAAGCCATTATCGAGTAGACACACCAATCAATTCATTGATAGCAAGACGTAAAAAGTAAAAATAAATTAGATCACTTTACAAATTATTCACATCTGATATCTCACATACAATTTATATACTATAACCATATAAACTCAAAATGACCATACATATGCACCAAAAGAAGACTAACAACAAAATGGTGAATAAAATCAATCTTACTTATCGATGTGCTCCACTTCAAATCACCAAGTGTTAGCAAGTGTAGTTTTCAATTTTAAAGTTTTAGATCAACGAATTCAATACTTTAAGAGAGTATATGTAACTTAAGAGATTAGAATAAATAAGAAATCTCCTTTAGTTTGTACTCTTGTAAATAAAGTTATCGAATTATCTTTATCTATTATCTATTAAGAACCCTTGAATAAGTAAACTAGGCATTGAATAATAATAAACTGGAAATACTCGAATTCTATACAAGCAATCCTTATTTGTTATATATTAAGAAAATTGAATAACAGTAAACTGGACATACTCGAATTCTATACAAAGAATCCTTATCTGTTATCTGTTAAGAAACCTTGAATAAGAGTAAATTGAACATCACATTCTATACAAACATAGATTGACATCAAAATCAGAGTTTCACTCCAAAGCCCATTCATCAACTCTCGAATATTTTGCTCTTCCATCCATCCAGCTCCCATACCTCATATGATAGTCTTTTCTCATACCTTGTCTTCTTTAGACTCTTCACCCAATGACTGTTTCTTCAGAAATTGTATCCATAGAACGGAGACTGGACCACAGGAGCAGAGAAATAGTTTACTTGTGAAAATTTCACTTATCTTTCCCTGAAAACTTCGCTATAGACTGCTTTCTTAACCAATAACTTGTCTATGAGACGTAGTGCTATGTCTTTTTTTCCATGCTTAACACATACAAGTCGGACAAGAGGGATCAGAATGACTCGACTAAAAGGAGAGGAGAGATTTAAGTAGCACGTCCTAGCCTAGGAAAGAATCTCATGCCCTTGTTTTCTTCCTTCATTTGAGGCAGAAAGAGGCAATGTATTGCAACTTCGGTGACTTTGCAAGCAAGCATGAAGAATTTTCCCATATGATGATCCGATATGGAAAAAGAACACATGCTTGGAGTTAAAAATAGAATCGCGAATGAAGAAGAGCGATTTCGTGTGCATCGCAAGCCTACAAAGGCTTTTTGCATCTATCTCCGATGTTTAAAGCTCCAGCAGCATTTTCAGAGAGATTTGACAAAGATAAGATCTAATGAAGATGATAGATGGTCAAAAATGGAAGATGAAGATGAGATATAGCAAAGATGGCCAGAAATTGAACATGACAGTGAGATACGATAAAGACAAAGATAAAGTTTGACTTTTAAAATAAAATCCGAAGTTTAGCCTTTAGGTATATATTTATATTAATATACCTGTTTATTTACTAAAAACCCGACCGATTCTCCAATAAAACGACTAATTTTAATGCTGAGAGGTTATTAAATAAAACCGAACCAAACAATTGATTGATTCAAACAATTTTTCATTGGACCAGCCCGTTTAGTCACCAGTCCGGTCCAATTTTTAGAACCTTGCATATTAGTTGTGTTGATGGTGTAAATGTTTCAACAATCGCACTCCTTTAAAAAAGAATCAAGCATCTTGTATTGGAGTTAACCGGGTCTCATTTCTGTCACTCTAAATCAAAACTGGCTATCCAATGGACTTTGCGCTACATATGCAGAAACGCGATGTATTGCTAAAATTAGAAAATGGCTTTCAACCTGACCAGAATCAATCAGAAGATTGCCAAAACTTTTGGCAAATTCAAGAGAAAATAATGCTCAAATTGACTTTCATTTTACATCATACAACAATAGAAATTGTTAGTGTTGCGGTAGAACCGGTCTCTTTTCCAACATCTCGTAATGGACGACAAAATTATCCTGCATCAGCATCATTCACACAATTGCAAGTCAGAAATCAAGTAATGCTTGACGTTCTGAACAGGGGAAAAGGTTCAAACAAAAGAAGAACAATAAAATACTGCAAACCTTGCGCAGAATTTCAAATGTATTTGGATCGAAACAGTGATAAGACCCTCTCTCATACGTGTTTGTTTTCACAAGAGGCTCCATGTTGGGGAGTCTAATGAACCACCCTCGATGCTCCTTGTGGTAAAACCAGCCTCTGTTGTAACTGCCATCAAAAAGACCAGAACTATATGACAAATAGAACCTCACAAGGAAAAGAAACAAACTAGTAGACATCCCAAAAAATCGAAATTGGGCATGCATTTAAGTGGAGGAATGGAAGGAATTATGCAGATATAGAACAAAACTGACACCGAGTCATCAGGGTAGTAGCTAGCTTACAGTTCATGGGCAGCATATAGTTGAGCTTCATCTTTTGGCATGCTGAAAAAATAATGAAAGAAGATTAAAATAACTGGTAAATTTTGAAAAGTGAAGCAACCAAAGGGGAAAAGATAATAGCAAACAAGAAAACTTCAGATAACAATAGAAACATTTATAAAAAAATGTACCTGTAGAATATGTAAAACAGTGTTTCCACGCAGAACTTGGAAAAGTAACCTTGCTGCAGTTGTTTAAGGAGGTAAACAACAAGGACAGGAACATGAAAAAAAACACCAAAGGGGAAAAAAGGAAGAGCCAGGTCAGAAGGGAAAGCGCAAAGGAAAGGCAGCTCACATGTAAAACAGGCGGTTGCTTGGCATAATAACATTGTGGCACCATAAACTCTGGATCATCCTTAGCAGGCCCTTCAGACCATGGGGAACCAAATGTCTTATGAAGATTTTCAGCAGAATTCAAGTTCAATCCCAAAGTCGTTAAATCAATTCCAAGTGCAAGTGGGGTCAAATCAGGGTCACTCATTCTAATAATACTTAATAAGCCAAGTAATCCAAATGGATCCGGAGTTGATTGTGTAGCCTGCATGGATTTTATGCCTTGATCCCTAAATGACTGATTGACAGCTGACATAGGTTGCAACCGAAATTGCGATGGATTTTGCTGCTGTTGATACTGCTGGATAAGATAGTCATATCCAACTCCAGAGACAGTGTTTGGTGAGTTTAAAGGTCTTAGTCCGATCCCAGGAGGTCCATTGTTCTGAACAACAAATAAATATATGGATAGACAAAAATATCAGTTCTGTGGCATCAAAGACCAAAAAGTATATATGCCAACAGAACAAACATACCTGAGAGTGGTAGGATGGACGAGAAGATTGAAATATATCTGACCCATGAATCAGGTCTTGATTGTTTAGAGATGAAAAATTGACGCCACTACTACTCACAGCTGGAGTATGTTGCTGTTGCTGCTGTGAGCGATAAGATGAATAATTGCCCCCCAAGTTGAATCCAGTGGACCTCCCTAACTGCTGAGTCCAAAATTGAAGTACGTGAGGAAGTACATAACAATTGCTACTATGGTATTGGTCAAACTTTCACTAAAACTCACAGAGAAGTGCTGAGATTGCATCATTGACATGGTATTGTCATGCAGTTGATCCTTTTGGTGTAGATCCATGTTGTAATCAGCATTACCACCTGACCCAAATTTGTAATTCAACACCATATCACCTTTTTTTGTTTTCATTTTAATGAAGACAGTATCTTATCCAAAGCCAGTCGCTATGAAAGGCGACATCAGTTTTTATATTGATTGAATTTTTCAACAAAATCAATGTTTGTGAATAAAGGATTCTGTGACTCATTATCTCCAAATTAACTGACAGAAACCAAGATCGTTGTATTAAAGATGGAGTTGAATGAGAATCTACGAACCTTTAAATCCTGGTAAAGCAGGAAAATCTTCATTTTGGATGCTGAATTCTTGGTTTTGTTGAACAATAGGGCTAACACCAAGACCTTGTTTACGCAGTGAACCTGAAATGTTTATGGCATGTTTACTCAATACAGATGAAACTGGCTAATATTGGCTACCAACGGTCAAATTGCAAAACCATGTTTTCATTACCCAATTGCCCTTGAGGCCCTCCTGCTGAATTAGGACGGCTAGTCAACTGGGGGAAATCATTATTTATGTCAAAAGGCGAACTGTCATTGGAATTAATATCAATCAACATTCCCATAGAGCCGAGATTGTTCACTGCTTGGGCATGGTTTTGTGTGAGAGGACCACCAGCTGTAGGATGGGAGTTCCCCAACATAGAAATCACCTGAGCAGATCCTGAATCCAGAGATGGTCATATAAACAATTAGTCAAAGCTGGTCTAAAGCTGTAAAATTAAGCTACTATTCATGATCCAAGGAAAAGACAGAAAAGAAAACTTAAAAGGCAGCCAATGATTATCTCAAAAATAAACACAAGATGCTGAACTCAATGCAAAAAAGGAACTCAAAGAATGCCAAGATTAAATTGAGATATCAAAGCAACAAAAATTTAACCCCAAGATTTGTAAGCTAAAGCAAAGCAGTGTAGCAAAGAAAACAACCTTCATAATTTCTAAAAATAAAGCTCAGACACCTCAAATCTTTAGTCTGGAACATCAAATAAAGAGGATCAACTGCATTAGGCAATTTTCAAAATATAATACATTATTTCAAGATCTAACAAGTCATTCTACAGCTACAAATCTCCTATTTCACTTCAAAAAGACACTTAAACAATTTCATTACAAAAGAAAGTAGAACATAGGCAAAGCAATCGGATGATCCCTTAGTGCGAGGAAAATCCACTTATGCTATAACAAGATGAAAAACCAATCATGAACACTACGAAATGAAGTTAAGAGGTGTTGCAATCTTCATCCAGATATTCTTATCACAAACTATTCTAGAAATCAAGTAATGACGGCAGGAAATCACGTGTACCTTGTGGAAGTACACCACCCATTAATCTGTTTTGTACTTGAACACCTAAACTCCCAGATCCGCTGTTTGATGATAAATTAAGACGTGATGTAAGACCAGGCAAAGATAATCCTCCCCCTGAGCCAATGTTCCTTCCAATGTTGCCCCCACCTATCATGTTACCCATAGAACTTGTAATCCGAGGACCTGCATTTCCCAAAATTGGGGATACCCCCAATCCTGGAACAACATTCCGGTTACCAATTGCTGCAGAAGTTGGTAGAATCCCAGGAATAGAACTGCCAACTCCATTTGTGTTACTACTAAACCCCGGGTTTCCTACAACACTCACACCTCCTCTACTGCTAACCCCTGATTGTCCATGGATGCTGCCATGGGATAACTGCACAATTCACAATATTTTAGTAATATAACAAGCAAAAAAGTTACGAATGGAATCAGTTAGCTTGTTTACAAGTTTTGGTACCTGAGACAGTGCAACAGGAAGATTGTTGGATGCAAACCGTCCACTAGAGAGGCTACCAGTAGGTTGTTGAACTCCACCGGAAGGAACATTAGTCAATGTTGAATTTCTTGATGCAAGTGTACCCGGCATGTTGGGAACATTAAAACTTCCATGAATATTGTGCAAGGCTTGAATACTCCCTGCAGTAGGAACCGTTAAATTCAAATAAATTTAAAATGAGCAACACAGGTAAAATTATAGTAGAGCTACTCACCATTGTGATGAAAAACAGGAGAGCCTGCGCCTGATTGGCCAGAGAAAGATGTAGCAAATGATCGCCCTGTGCTGTCTGGAAGATTTGAAGCTGAACCATTCAGAGAAGACTGCAATAAAGACCATATTAATTCCAGAATAAAAAAGAATAATGAAACAATGAAAGAACAACTCTAGAAACCAAACAAGTACAACGATTCCAGAGCAAACCACGAAACAAAATGTTATTTCACATAAAACCACAAAAGACAACTAATATTTGGGCCAGGGGCGCGCAAAAGGCTAAAGTGGTGAACATCTTTAATATTTTGGTTGCATTAGATGATAACAACATTGCATGTTATGCAAACTTAAGACAACCTATCCTTTGGAATGGCCAATAGAAAACAGCGTTCTTCACAATTGCAAAATCACAAGCTTTCTTACTAAGGACGTAATGAGCTTATTGTAACAAAAGTTACATGCTTAAGACGCCAAAGAAAATCCAACAAAGAATTAGAAGACATTAACAACATGCAACAACAAATCTCAGACCACTCTAGAAAAATCAATGAACAAGTGAAAATATAATCCCACCCTTCCCTAATAAGAAGATAGGACTTATGGAACCTGTCCATCATAGAGCCAAATATTGTATTTCAGGATAAGAGTAGTTAGAAGTCGAACAACGAAAACATTAAAAATTAAATATAAACTCAACCGAGATATAATGAAAACTGACAATACATTTAGCAACCCCGACATTGCATAAAAGGCAAAAGCTCATGCCACAAATCATGCCCTCATGAGAAGCAGCTGTGACTTGTCTCAGTCACAAGTCGGAAGGAGTGATCAGTATGCTTTCCTTAGTCACACTTATATATATCCTGAAATGAGTAGAATATAGTAATGAGGAAGTGGGAATAATAAACCAGAAAAGGATAAGTGTACAAAAGGAAAAGCTGGAAAAACAGGAGGTGGAGAAACCTGTAATAGTCAAATAAAATTATCACAAACATATGTACTTTAAACTTCGGCTATTCTATACTAGAATCTAATTGATGATACTAAATGCGAAGAAGAAACATATCAAATGAAACTTCACACCCGTTGCACATTCATCTTTCTAAAACCTAACATGCTCTTGGATTTTGAAACTCCGTTTTTGCTATTAAACAGAACCGTGTGGTAAAATACGAAGGTAGGAGCCACACTCTATAGTAATTAGAGAACATTTATTGCTCATTTATAACCAAGTAGGTATTGTGTTTTACTGATCAGAAATATAAACTAGCATGTTTACCCAGAGATCAACATTTTAGCAGCTACATCAATCAGTTCCAAATTTCGTAAAATTGAATAATCAAAACGTGGTTAAACATATCATTCAAAGCTTGCAAGATTAATCTCACGACAATGCCTAAAGAGGCAATAATAAGAAGGGACCACTGTGAGTGTTATATAAGTTCTTACATTAAAAAAATTCTAAAATAAGTTCCTAAACATGTCAATAACTGCTATAGCATTTTTCAGCAAAACCAAAGAAAACCACATAGCCTCCGTTACTCTCACTATAAACACAGAGCAACAAGATAACTTGAATCGCATAAGCAGATTCCCGACCAAGAACCCTAAATATAAGGCCGTGAACTATACCAAGATTCCCATGGCCGCAATACAATCAGATAGCTTTAAGGAGATTGGGGGATCAATCTCGGAGCCGTTGGAGATCGGGTCGAGCTTGGAAAGAAAAAAGTACCCGGAAATCGGATCGGCAACGTAGGACAGCGATTATTTGGGGCTCGTTAGTCAAAACGCAGCGAGTTCAAGGTTAAGTTTGCCCTAAATCCAAACAGCCAAAATCAGAGTGCGAGAACGAGAGAGGAAGAGAGTCGCACAGGAACGGAAAAAAGAAAGCTGCGTTTTGTGACATGATAACTGATAGGTGTAAATGCAACAGCGGAGGACTGGTGATTGCCTGCGGGTGTGCTATACGTATCATTTTCTACTGGCCGTTAGATTGAAAGATTTCATATGTTCATGGGTTGATCCTGTCCACCTTTTCGAAAATTTTCAATTTAATACCAAATTTTTTTAATTTAATTTAATAATTATTTTTTAAAACTCGTATAAATGGAAGTAAGAAATTATTTTTACCGATATAAAATATTTAATAAATATTATATTATGCCTATTTATTAGCTACATTTGAAAAAAAAAATTTGACCAAAATTTGTAGGAATTTTAAAAATTAATTACTAAATTAAAAGTTTTAAAATATCTAACTCTAAACTAAAAAATCTTTAAAAAAATAAACATTTTCAAATTTTTTATTTTTTGAGATATTAATCCTGCACGTGATCTAAACATCCATTTTAGTCTTCTAAAAAGAAAACAACAATTTTAGTGAATTTAATTTTTGTTTTGCTTTAAAAAGTTAATTTATTTTAAATTTAATAATATTTTAAATATTAAAATATATTTTATTATTATCTGTTGTATTTTTCCAACTTTACTAACACCAAACTCAAACGCTCTCTTTTATCCCTCTTTAACTGCCAAAGAATACAACACCTATGAATCTCATTACCCTTTCTATGTCATGATCTTCTCTTCAACCCTATCTCACCGTCACTACATGTTCCATTATTCGTCATCATCATTACTCAGTCTGAAATCTTGTAACAAAATATAGTTTGGGGAGCTCTGATAGTACGTAACCTTACCCTTATAGAATAGAGAGATTATTTTCGGTAGACCCATATGCGATTATGACATGAAGAAAAAAGTGGTATAGTAATAATGCAAAAATACAAATAAGTAATGCAAGTTAATAACTCATCATCATCACCCAGTCCGAAATCCCAAAATGAAGCAGGGTCTGGGGAGGTCCGATAGTACGCAGCCTTACCCTTACATAGTAGAGAAGCTGGTTCCAGTGGACCCACATGCGAATGAGACAATATATGAATGATGCAGGTTACAGAGAGAGAAAAACTATGTAACTAAATTTTCAATAAATACATAAATAAATAGGATTAAAAGATTAAAAACATAAAAAAGCTATGCAAATGCGACAAGAAAATTTTAGAAAATAAGTAAAAAATAAAAATGTGATAAAATAACTAGATACATAATAAATAAATAAATAAGTAGGATAAAATAATGATAAATACGTAAAATAGAATAATATCCCTACCAGAAAAGCTATCAAACTTCATTTAAGAAATGCAAGTTCCACAGACAAAATTAGTAATAAAAAAGGTAGGATAGATATACCTGACATGCTGCATAAATTAAATTAAATACATGAATGGATAAAAACAAATAAATAATAATACTATGATAATAATAATTAAATAAGTAAATAAATAAAATAAAATAAAATAGAACCAAATAAAATATGAAACAGGAACCAAAAAGAACAAAATATAACACTAAAAGGTAAGAAGAAGCTTCTCAGTTTGATTGTTCAATAAATGGAGAAAAGATTGTTGTTGTCAAGAACGGTGTTGAGCAAACCATGGTGTTGTACAAAATTGTCAAAATCCTACACAAACACATAAAGAAACAGTAGTTCTAATACCAACATCTCATTTTGTTAACTAATAAGAAGCATAGTGATAGCATCAAATGGCACAAAGTCATAGCAAACTGAAGACAGCCATCCTGCACTTTGCTTATCCCCATTGGCACAAATGATGGCGTCAAAACAAGACCAGCAAGAAGCACAATAACACTTCCAAATGAGCAGCACAATCACACTCTACAATTCCATGTGAAATTGAACAAAATTAATCCATATATGACACTCAAGAAGCTGATTGCAAATTAAAAATCTAAGCTGTAACGAATTAACAAAATCTTGTATGCACCTAACTACTCTTTGAACCCATTAAAAATGAAAGACTGCGAACACCATTGCATGAGTAGGTGCATTCATATACAATCATATACCTTCACTATTGTAACTCGACTTATATATAAAATAGTAAAATGGAGGTAGATGCATTCATGGATTTCCAATACAAGAAAGACTAATGGACCTGGTAAAAATAAACAGACATGATAGTTGCTTAATTTAGAAGAGAAAAATAATAAGAACATAATCCAGACTACATTAAGGAGAAAATTAAAGCTCGAAGTTACTAATGAACAATTGTAGCGTAGGACAGAAATTTTTCGAAAAATAAATAACAATATAATCAAAAAAATTGAGCAAAATTAGCAATTATCTTGTAACATCAGAAAAAATACAATTTAACTACATAATTAACATCACAAGAATTTTAGACTAGCAAGCAGGTACCTTTGGGATTTTTTGAATTCAAGATTTTGAATGTTAACATGAGGATATGAAACTTAAATTAGACTCAAGAGACAACACAATAAATGCTTAATAAGGATTTACGGTCCAAACAAACAAATCCCCAAGCGAATTCGTCAAAATTTGAAGCCCCAAAATTTAAAAGAAAACCCTAACCTAAGATTGTAAATCAACAAACAAGATCACAACTTTAGAAGTTGAAAACGAATATATTATGAGGAAATAACGCAAGGAAGAAAATCCCCAAGCCAATTTACCGATTACAGGAAGTTGTGAGCAAATCAAAGCTTCGAAATAGAATTTAAAAAAAGGGCCAAAAAAACATTCACAATTGGACCCAAAACTAATAGGCAAATTTACAGATATGGAAAGAGATTGAAAACCTGTGAAGGATCAAGGGATTAGACGAAGCCATCAGGGGAATCAAAACCTTAACCCTAAAAACGCGTGTAATAAACGCATGTTACTAATATCAAAAACCAAAATATATAACAAAAGAAATAAATTACGAAACCAGATCTACGAGAGAAAGGAATAAAGAGAGATTAATGGTGAACCTTTCGATAAATGGTGTCATCTTCTACAATGATCCAGCCAGCCTCAGCAGTCTTACAAAGTTTAGAAAATGAATGAGACTGCAGAACTCACCAGTGTTGGAGGCTTTCTTGGCTAAGGAGGAACCACAACTTATCCTGATAAAATTTCTTGATAATACATGCCTGATAAAATTAAAAAAACTAGCGCCTAACCTTTTTTCCAAGAACAACATTTACATGGACGATGAACCACAACTTATACTAGTACTGTCATATCTTTAGGTCCTTTATATTGGGGAAAATTACAATAATCTCAACAACAATAGTAGTAAGAGAAATAAAGTACAAGAAACTAAATCAACGCACACGTAATTTATAGGAAAAACCCTCTCAACCAGGGGAAATATCATGGTTTGAATCTTCTTAAATTAAAATCAATCCATTACATTAATCAAAAATACAATCGACAACTAAAAATAATAGTCTCAACGACAAGTACAATTATCTTTAGGTTCTAGTACAAACTAAAAAAACCTAATCAATTGGCACTTTCTACAAACCTAAGAGATACCAACATCGAATACCTATCGATGATGATCCGTTTCCTCTTGATTATCTCACCTAATAACTGTCGACCCACACGTCGAAACAATAGAGTAGATCTCTCTTTTTCTCCTCCTCTATTCTGGTTTTTATAACAACCACATCTATAGTAAAAAAGGGTAAAGCCCATTTATCTCATCATAAATTGGCTTCTCCAATAAGCCATCAAAACTTACCACCTATGGGCCAATCAAAGAACTTTTTATTTAGTGGGCCACCGTTTGTAAGTAAAATACAATCCACCCTTGCAAAACTTGCATAGCTAGTATTTGGGATTTTGGGTTTGGGGGGATACCCAACATATTCCTCTATCAACTAAAATGACCAAATACCTCCACCTCATCTGAGAATCGAACCTTCTTTTTCGTGGCCTTGTCCCTCCAGATGCAATGATCCTCCATATAACAAATATTATTGTCGGCCTTCATCCCTTGCATCACTATGTGAGCACCACAGTACACTTTTCACCACCTCCCACTACCAACATATCTATGCCCCTACTTTGTCAATTCACCTAAGGAAATAAGGTTAGTACGAGCACTTGGCACTTGGCACATACCTCACATTGTGGAAGGTTCGGTTCATACCATCATCGAGCTTCATCCTCACAGTCCTCATGCCTTAAACCTTCAATTTTTGATCACCCACCATATTGATGAGGCCATACTCCCTATCTTCATGTAAAGTATCAAAGAAGGCTTGCTCTTTACAAACATGAACTGACATGGTCTAATCCAACACCCAACTCTCTGGGCTCTCGTTCACCTCACCATGAGTAGCCAATAACAAATCATCATCACCATCACCTATTACCAAATTAGCAAAATCACCATCATCATCTACTTTAATCTTGCCTTTCTTCTTTTGCATCAAATGGGGACTCTTCAAGTCCTCCATCATCTTCAATAGTAGCTTTGGATATGGCCCTTCTCATTATAATCGTAACACTTCACATTATTAAAGTCTTTCGTATGCGATTTCGATATACTCCTTGAGTCATCTCCCCTTCTCTCTTGATTCCTGCCTCTCTCAAACTCCCTCATAACTAGTGCTCGATCACCATCATTCGGAGAACCTCCATCAACATGTGCCATCATCCTTTTATTCTCCCTCAATACCGCCATAGCTTCATCTAGCGTAATCCTCTCCCTACTATCAAGCAACGTCATGATAATGGGTCGGCAGGACTTGGGTAGTGAAGCCAACAACTAGAGAGCTTGTTCTTGATCAGTGATCTTCTCATCCACATTTTCAACCAAGTCATTAGTTGGTTAAACAAATTAATGTGGTCATGCAAGATTGTACCCTTCTCCATCCTCAATTGGTACAACTCTTATCTCAAGAACAAGATGTTAGTCAACGATTTGGAGGCATACACATTTTGGAGCTTATCCATCAAAGCTTTCGGATCCATCTCACTTAAGTAGTTGTACTTGCTCTCCGGAGCTATAGCCAACCGAATCGTACTAACTGCTTTCTTGTTCATCGAGCCCACTTGGCATCATTCAAATTCATCGACTTGTTCATTTTCAAAGCCGCATCTAAATCTTGTTGTACCAACAAGTCTTCAATAGTACTCTTCTACATCCAAAAGTTTATTTCCCATTAAACAAGGGAACATGAAATTTGGACGCACTATTTTACTCATTCTCTTCTCATACTATTTTTTCTCTAAATCAAACGATTAGTCATTTTTCCTACATAAGGATCCTCAAACCACAACTCTGATACCACCTGTTAAGGAAAATTGCTACAACCTCAACAACAATAATAGCAAGAGAAATAAAGTTCAAGAAACTAAATCGATGCACACACAATTTATGTGAAAAAACCCCTCTTAACTAGCGGAAAAAACCACGGTTCGAATCATCCATTGGAGTTTAAATAATTATTTCATTATCTTCAATTAATTTCATTAATGAGTTTAATTATCTTCTCTTTATTAATTAAGTGCTTTGATAATGAATGAATTCTAATGATTAACTCTTATCCAAATAATTCATTTGTTGAATTTTTATTTGCTTAATATTTTGTGTTTTCCTTTAATGGCTCGAGATTATGTTTGTTAACAAAATTATGTCATATATATCAAATGCCCTATGTAAGTGGTGTTTGTTTTGTATCCCTAAACTTGTGTTAGAAACTTGTCCAATCAATAATATGTAACAGAGTAAAAAAATAATAGAGTAGAATCGAATATATAGTGTTTGTTTGGTCCTGTGGCAATAAGAAGATACAAACTAGGTTTTGAGGAACATAACGTTGACCAACCAAAAACAAACATTCTTTTTAAACTTATTGAACATTAGCCATGTTTTTGGAAAAAAAATCACAACAAAAAACAAAGTAGAAATCCTTTACTGAGAAATAGATGAAACAAAAATAAAGAAAAAATTTCAAAGTTAAAACCATAATGAATGCCTACGGCAGATAAGATGTAGGTAAAATAAAAATAAAATGCCTAGCATTGAAGAAGTGACGTTGGTTCAAATGCATATCTTATTGACAAGTCATGCACTGGTGAGCTGTGGTGATTGGGTGAAGCATCCTCTTCACTTTCTAAGACTCCACTACCATATCTGCTTGTGTTTGCTTTTATCAAATGTCAGTACTTTTGTTGGTAACAGAAAAATAGGCAGTGTGAGTTTTCCCTTCCTATTGACAATCGCCCTAGTCACCTTTAATGCAATGAAGTGAGTTTCATACTGTATTAGCTGGAACTGACCGAAAGCCATCATACTGGCCAAAAAGGGAACAAAATTATAGAGGTCGATACTGGCCAGTACCAGTGATTTTGTCTACCAGTCAAATACTAGTTGGTACCTTAAAGTTAAAAAGATTGAGGGACTGGTTTGTAAAAAAAAATCAAAACTAACAAAATTACACCCAATGAAGGCAAAACCATCGTTTGTAGGAGAAACAGTGATGTTTTAAAGAACTTCAGAGGACACCACCTTGCTTCTTACCACAAAACACCCATCTTTGACCAAAGATGTTGCACTGACTGTCATCTTTGTTTTTAAAGTATCTACTACCTACAACAAGATTCAAAGTTTAAAATTTTGAAAAGAATTGTTTGTTGGTTTTGTTGTGAAGAGATTCAGAACCACAAAATAATCACTGATATAACTTTCAAAAGGAACCTCCCACATAGTCTGTCTCTCATTTTACTCTCCTCTCTAACTAGCGTCCCAACCCAACCCTAGCATCGATTCCAATCTTTGTCATGCAGATTGCACAGTGGTCGCTTATATATAAACATAAAAAACTAGATTTTTGTTGGACATATTCTACAACATGATTGTCAGTCAAACAATGTTAGTTATAGATAAATTGACACTATTAGGCATAATCTAGGAAAAGCCTGTATTTAAAGACTGTGAATCTTATTATAAGCTTATGAATTAAAGACATGTTATTCGCCACATCCATTTTAGACATCATGTAAGTATTCTACATCTAACGTTCACCAACTCTAGCTCTTACAGTTAACCTAAGCCCACATATAATGAATCTTTTATTTAGGCTAGTCATGCTTGTTTTATACTTTCACCTTTCAAAATGATTCGTCCTTGAATCCTCACCTACATCAAAAGAGAAATAAGTCTCTTTGTAAAAAGTTACAATAATGGGATGGTTAGTATAAAGAATACTCCTAATATTACTCTCTTTTTTACCACTCTCACTCTTCTTTTCTTTATTTTCTATTTTCAATCTCAATTGATCTTTGTAAACTTGATAAAATGTCAAAGGTACAAGGGTAATGGTTTATTGTTCCTCATAAAAGAATTTGTATTAGTAAACCTATCCTTTATGGTCATTCTATCAATTTTCTAAGGTCTCCTTAAGAGAATATGGTCGACATGCATAGACACCATATCTCACATCACCTTGTCATAATATCCATCAATTAAGAAGGAAAGCAACACTTGTTTAATGACCTTCACCTCACCATATTCATTTAGCCATTAAATCTTGTACAAATTTGGATACTTCACATTAGGTAATACAAATTTCTATACAAATGTAATGCTAGCTAGTGCAACTTCCTCCATCAATAATCATACTGTATACCTTGTTATAAATGTGACATCTAGTATGGAACATTTTTTCCCTCTACCTTATTTTCCTTGATTTGAAGACTTAATAACCTCCTAGTAATAAATATCTTGCCTTTAATAATGCACTAAACATCCTCATCATTACTTTTTACTTGGTGGTATAACTTCCGTTCCCTTTGAGTCATTCATACTCTCCACATGTCTATTCATCCCTCATAACCATAATTCTTTTATTGGGACATTTGAATGCAATATACCTTATTTGAGAATCAATTTTGCATTCAACCTAATTATAGACATCATCACTTAACTTTAGGTGGCTTAATTTTTGCTTCATAAGTCATTTATTTTTCTAATCAAACCTCTACAAATCATTGATAAAAGTGGAGTTCTTAGATATCTCTTGAGCTTTAACTATCTCTCAACCTTCATAGTCACATGCTCCATCTCTTCAAATTCTACATAATGTTATAAATTTACTATATTAGCTATCTTTTTATTCATCTTATTTTAAATCACATAATAATTGCTTCTTTATCATGTTTATAATGGCTTATATCATGACTACTTTCATCCTTTTAGAATAGTCTTGTATTTGCTTAGATCATGCCTACTTCTATCTCCTTATGATATTCATCCATACTTTTTGATCCTAGAGTAAGACTTTGTAACTTTTGATACGAATCTTTATAATAGTGGCTTGGCATGAATCTCCTTCTTGTAAGATCTTTCAATTCATTTTATATATCCATGGGTTGATCAAGATCTTTCATCCTATTATTCAAAATTAATTCTGTTGAATAATGGTATAATCGTTAAACTCTAGTATTGCAAACTTTACATTCTTCTCCTTAGAGTAATTATGATAGTTAAAAATTAACTCTATCTTTGCCTTCCACACTAAATAACTTTCAAAATCACTCATACTCTTAAAGGAATATATGGTCATCTTGATGTTGTCAAGATTTCTATTCACTCCTCTAACTTTAGGCTCTTTGATGTTTTACTAATCACTTCTAGTGCAACATACCACTCTCTTAGGGTATGTGTCTGACATTCTTAGGAACATCCGAAAACACACATCCCACGAGAATGGTATATTAGAGCAATCACATCACTTATCAGGGTATAATGTAGAACATAAACATATATTGTCATTTCATTGAAAGCATTTGGTTCATAAACATAAAAATTCATTATGTTATTACACTCATAATTCATACATACTTAACACACAACATGTGAAGGTTCACACCCCTATACAATATGTACAACATGAAACTGGATGCTGGATCAAAGCATTCTAAATAGACTCTTCAAAATCAGCTGACCAGACCTTTGAGTCATTCTTAATGCCCAAAATTGACAACTATGAACACTCCTAGTTTGCCTTAGGCCTTATATCTCTTCAATACCTGAAAATCAACATTGCAATTTTGATGAGATTGCGAACTCAATGAGTGAACCATCATCTATATACTCACCCATATTAGGACACAAATATCATACACAATAACCAATTCACATGTATATCAGGTTGTTCTAAATCATATCTCATTTAACACATCTCCTAATTGTGTATACCAACCCATAATATATCTATACATTTCAATAAACACATTATGAATACAACCACTTCATATAATCATTTCAGAATAACCCAATAATTCATTTCATCAACATGCATACAAAGTTGCACTACATTAGGTCAACATGTAATACCCCATGTTAGGGGTTAGAAAATTTGGGAATTTCCAGTACATCATATAATTTGCATAATTAAATATTTGCTTAAATGTGCATATGAATTTTTACATATACAAATAATTATAAATACATTCATGACATTTTCAGGTATAATTGATTTATAAATGTGATTAAAAATGCAAATTGTGGATTATTTGGAGACCGGTGGTATTATTTCAGAATTTTTGGTAGATTTTAGGAAATTTTTGAAATTTAGGGTATTATTGGACTAGTAAAAATAAGAGACAAATAAACCAATAGCCTTATGACATGTGGTAGCACAAGTAAGTGACATATGGATTACATGCCTCCAACTCTCTCTCTCTCTCTCTCTCTCTCTCTCTCTCTCTCGGTGTTCTTCACTGCAACATCACCTACTCTTCTCCTTATTCCCCATCACTGAACCACCATACCATTTGTATTCTTATTTGGTTGTCTTTTTTTGTCCTTGCTTCTCTCCACCGAAAGCATGCTCCTCACTCTCACTACGGGAATTTTTTGAAACGAGTAAGTTGTGTTTTAAGTTGGTATGGATATTGTTAATGCTTTGATGATATATTAGTGTTGGAAATAAACCCATGCATGAGTTATGTAAGTTGTGATTTCATTTTCATTTTTATAATAATGATATATAAGTGACAAAGAGATGATGTTTCATGCTTGTAAAGGAATGTATGAAAAGAAATTTGTAGAAACATGAGAACATTCATGCGTGAATAGTGATTTGTTTTGATGTTTAAGTTTGAACCTTGAATTTTTGAGTTGTTTTATGATGTTGAGTTGAAAGAGGAGTAGTATAGATGATGTTTTCATGCTTGTGGATGGATGCATGCAGAAGTGGATATTTGTGGGTTGTTACTGTTCATGAAAACAAAATTTACAGTAGAGAGAGAGAGAGAGTTAAAGATGGTGAAATACGTATATGATTGGTTTTGATGTTTTAAATATAAACTTGGATTTGAGTTGTTTGGGGACTAAGTTGAGTCGATATAGAAGTGAATAAGAGGGATAAATGTAAGGGTATAAGTTTGTGATGAGGAATTTAGTAGAAGAGAGGAAGAAGATGGAGCAGAGTTTCTACAAAAACATAGAGAATTACGTGCAAAAATTGTGATTTTACAGTAGAAGGTGGTAGTGCAAAATCAAACTTTCTAATATTGAATAATTCTAACTCTTTTTGCTATAACTTTCTCATCCAACCTCTAAATGACTTGAAAATTGAACCAATAGACTCCTAAGAAAATTTTCTTTCTCTCCATAAAAATTTAGAGCCATCTGAATTGATTAAAAAAAGATTGATTGACTCAAAGTGAGGGTATGTGGTGGAATGTTATGAACTGGAGATTTTCAAGAACAAGCTTCGGTATTTTAATTATATATTGATAGCTAGATTTCTAAAAGGATTGATTCTTGATTCAGATTAAACTAGAGACATATATCCAAAACTTTCTTGAAGAAGTCTAATTTCAATTCTGTCTCTAAGATTTTAAAAATTGGTATGAAATTGTGTATTGGCTTAGGCTGTAGCACTACAAGGGACAGAAATCATGTCCTATGGTTATTGAATAAACTGTATTGACGTAGGCTGAATTAGACCAAGGTGTCTTCACCAAAGTTGTAGCTTATTCTCAATTGGTATAAATTTTGTAATTTTTGGATATTATAATTGAGAGTTATGAGGTGTATAACTTGGGGACATTATCATGTACTAGCCAAAATTTCAATGTATACAGTTTGTGGTATTTTGAGCATAACTCATTGAATACTAAACCAAATTGGATGAACTTAGTATCATTGGAAACCTAAGACAAAGAGGAAAAGCTTTCTAAAAGGAAGTATTACCTAATTACCTCAACTTCCTGATTAGGATAATTGAGCAAAGTGGACCCAAAGGTGGATTGAGAAATATATTTGGATTGAGGGATTGAGTATGATTTCACATGATTGATCATATGATAAGATTTAGGATAAGAAACCCGGATTTTTGACATGAACATGCATCATACATATTCAGTATACATGAATGTGCATAATTGAATTCATAATTGTGCACAATAATGATATGTGTCTGTATTAAATGTTTTAGAGGAACCTATCGAGCGACTGATTCCTGATATTACCGGGATGTCAAGACAATAAGCAATAAGGGAGATTGTAAGTAATTTAGATGATAAATTTTATGAGTAACCTAAGATGGTCTCACGTTGATTTGTTTTGTTTATTATTAAATTGAAATGTGTAATGAATTGTTTACTGATTCCAAACATAAAGGTCCGAGGTATTGATTGATGAATGTGATATTGAAGTGCTACTTGCATGTGAATATGATTGACTACCTGCTTTGCATGAAATGTCTGAAATGAATTTGTTTTGTTTTAAAAACTATTGAGTCCTAGTTGTGGGTAAATAGGCATGCCTAGAAGGGTCTGCAGCTACTTCTATGACACTTCGGTGTCTTCTGTTATTGACACTTCAGTGTCTTCTGATATTGACACTTAGGTATCAAGACTTTGGTCTCTTCTAAGACACTTCGGTATCGAGATTTCAGTCTCTTCTGTATAAGTCCCATTACTTGTTTCTGTCAATGGATTTAGGAGTCTTATGATTTTGTACTCTTATATCAGTTTGATTTTTTGGCATAAGCTAAATTGTATTATTTTTCTGAAGGGTTTTTACCCTTTTGTGTTGAACAATTCCGTTATTTATAAAACTCTGTTTTGTTCTGAATTTCTATATCTGTTGTTGGCCTATAATTTAGTTATTACTCACTAAGCTATATGCTTAGTACGGTGGATTTGCCTCGTGTAGGTTTTGAAAGAGGGACGTAGGAACTGGGACAAGACAATCACGATGGCCAAAGGAGTCTGATTTTTGTTTTGTTCATATATATTTTGAGATTGTTTTTGGACTTGTATCTGATGTATATAACTCATGAATTTTTAATTTGATGGGTTGTAATAACCTTAATTCAGGTTGCTTTCTGAAATTTTGATACGCGATGTTTATTTGTTGAGATTCTGGTAATGTATGTATAAAGTGTTTTGTATGTTTCAAAACGCTTCGTGTTTAGTGTGTTATGTGTGTATGTGGCACTCGCAATATACTCCCAGGGGGTATATATGGGTGTTACACAACACAATTCAATAACTTTTCACAAATTTTCACATGATACATGTAAAGATAAATATATGCAATGCACATTAGACTCCACTTTCATTTTTATTTTGTTATGACCAAGTGCATATTAATTGACCCATATCTCTCATGGATACCCGGCTTACTTCAGGTGCTGACCCATATCCCTTGTGGATATTGAACTTATTTCAGGTTCAGACCTATATCCCTTGTGGATACTGGGTTTATTTTAGGTTCGGACGCATATCCCTTGTGGATATCGCGTTTATTTCATGCTAGTCACTTTGGCCATAACTCCTTTATCTGATCAAGTACATGAATGCCATGAAATGCATCATTCCATATCATATGCTATCAATCACTTTATTTCAGTATACACGGTAATTTATCATAAACATCGGATCATAATCCAACATTTAACATTCCATTGAGTATCACTTATTCCATACACATTTACATTCACATTTATCATCAGACCTTGGTTCGACATTCAACAATAATGTCAAATAACACTTAGTCATTCAGATTCACATACAATGAGCACTTCCAATATAATCCCAAAAAATGGTCTCCTTGGACAATTGATGTTCGGAATTATCACAATCAAACCAGTAACAGTTCAATAATCGACAATAATCAAACAAAATAATTCAATAATAGTAAGGAAGCAGCTAGGTTAAGTCACTACACATATAACTTAAAAAAAACACATATAATGGAGTTGACACATCTGGGTTAACTCATAGTATATTTCAGGTGAGCTATTGCCTTGATGTTGCGGCAGTGCATGGATGTTGTCGATCAACCTGGGCTTGTATATCATACAATACATACATAATTCACATATTACTAAGTTGATCAATCATATAATTGTTCAACTATGCACATGCATATGTATCATGTTCAATGTATGCTCAATTGACTATCCCGTTTATACTTCATAATTTGTATATTCTTAATTTAAACTTAGGTTTACACCTCAATTATACAAGATTATTTCTAAGTTCATCACTCAAGCATCCACTAAAATTATTCTAGCATTATAAGATCATTTTCATTGATTCCATATGATCATTCTCATAATTTCATTGAATCTATATCCACTAGGTGGATCTTATGTTCGTAAGGTGGACCTATACCTATGTATATTGTCTTTTAGAGCAATTTTAGTCTAAATGGCTAGTGAATATCCATTAGGTGGACTTTATGTCCACTAGGCAGACATTCTTGGGTTTTTCCAACTTCCCAACTCCACTCATGTATGTTTGGAGGGACATCATGTCCGCTGGGTGTACCTTCTCAAGACATTTACAAAAAATTTGAAATTTTGACTTTTTAAACAACCAAATCTCTTCTTGGATTCTTCATAGAAGTTGTAGGAATTGGAGTCCTCTTCGAAAGAATACTTAAATGACCTTAATCTGACATCCACAGGGAAAGTTATGCCTCTTACCCCAAAATATAGCCATTTACTTAATCCTATTAATCTCAATCTATTTCCTTAATTATACCCTCAATTATCACCCTAAGCGATAACATATTTAATCACTCAGTCAAGCATCATACTAGGTTTATGTCAAACTTCATTCAAGCCTAAATGCATCATAGGAAAGCATCTTATCAATTGTTGTCTCGAACATCGCATAAAAGAAACATATTTCATGTAAAAGTCATTCCCATTTCTAGCTTTTTCCAACTCTATTTTCAAGTAAGTTTTATATGACCATTTAATTTAGAAAACGAGGTATTTAGTGATAAGTCATTTTAAATGCATATGTTTTGGACTTAATTTTGATTGATTGTGGAATTGGTACTCAAATATTGATG
>JAOSBN010000178.1:10045033-10064199 GCA_027563595.1 Erythroxylum suave | reverse complement strand
GCTTACCGCTACTACATTAATTTGTTTTAACGGAAGTGAAATTCTTTTATATTTGGTTGCAGGCGACAGCATCACCATTTAGGCAACCCCTTCTTCTAAACAAATGTTTCTATATGTCATAAGTTTCTAATGACACCAAATTCATGCAGTTTGGTTCAGTATTCTATAAGTGATATCCAAAATACTACAAATTGTTCTTATACCATGATAGTACGCAGTTCTCAGCTTCAAGCCCAATTTAGAGATCATTAGAGATAGAATTCGAATTCAATTCCTTCATAGAAATTGTATCCATATGTCTCTAGTTTAATCTAAACTAAAAAATATTCCCATTTAGATACCTATGGAGCAAGATATGATGGAAATACCGATGTATGTTTAGTGAAAATACTCCATCTTACCTATTCCAACATACTTTATCATCAACCTTACATACAATTCATCCCCAATCACTCATCATGTATGTTATGTTAACATATATCATAATAGGGAAATCAATCACTTACTTTTTCAATCAAAGTCTCCTTAATTTGCAAGCTAATCAAACCTCTCAAGCTTTCAAATATACTCCAAGAATAAGATGGAATGCAAAGGATCTCCAATCACAAGATGTAGACTACTAAAGTTAGACAAAACTCAAGGTTTTGGGTGGTTTGAAGAGGTCGGTGGTGAGGGGTTGAAGGAGGAAACATAAGACTAAAAACACAAAGGGAGATGATCTTTCTAATGCAAAATTCATGGGGTACAAATGTGTGGTGGAGAGGTGGCCACTTGTCAAATGGAGAGCTATACCATATGTCTTCTTCTCATGCTTCCAATTGTCACCCAATGCTTGGTCCACTTGTCATTTGGTTTCCTAGGCAACTTGTCACTCATGTACTCATGCCATTTGTCATTCAATTAGCTAAGTCACATGTACTCATTCCTCATACCACATGTCACCATTTCATAGGCCTAACATACCTAAATGTCCATGTATCATTTTTATCTTGTTCTTTACTGTTTTTCCTAAATTTAAGTGTTCTCACCATTTTTTCGATTACTCAATCATATTCATAAATTCCCAATTCACTAATTCTAATCATCAAACAAGATTCATGACATAACCAACACATAATTGCATCATAATCACTTAAAATCTTTCATATCCCGGGATGTGTCAATTAAGTACATATAATATCTTTACAATGTTTCTAATTCAAGATTCATATGTGTATGCAAATATAATACATTCCTATGGAATGCTCTTCACGTATTCTCACATGATATGGTTTAATCTAACAATTATTCCTTAAGTGTAGGAACAGGCTATTACATCTAGATCCTCTCTAAATTCTAGACCTGCCCTATTTAACCTTAAAAGCAAACATCATCAACACTAAATTCATCATTCTCCTTATCATCCTTTATTAGGACTGTTGGATTATACCTAGTATGTCTCCCCTTACTATGATCTTAGGGATGTCATCTCCCTTACGATTCAATAATATGATGTAATTATTTTTCCATCATGTCTTTAATTTTAGCATAAATCATATTTGTTCTCTTAAATTGTTACTACATAGCTTGCATAAAATAGGAGTTGACTTTCTCCACCTTTGGTAGAACGATTTCTTAATGTAAACATTCCTGCACTACTTTCTTCCTTTTTTTCCCTTTTCTTTTCTCTTATTCTTCTTATTTTCTTTCCTTTCACAACCACATAAGTTTTATAATAAAAGTGTAAACAAGAGGATTTGAAATGATTAGATATAAAAGATACAAAATAATGAATTGATAAAGAAAAATACTAACACAATAAGAGATATAGATAAATCCCTAAAATAAAAAGATGAAAATTTATTATTTTTATTTTTGAAACTTTAGAAACAAGAAGAAAATGTAATAAAATAAAAAGGAATCACAAAAAACACAAATTTCTCTTTTTTAATAAAGGAATATAATATAACTCAAACAAGATGAAAAAGATAAGATGACTAAACCTAATTTTGAAACTCATCTAAGAATATGCCCTAAAGAATATACAAACAAGTTTGAATCAATTCAAAAAAGCTGAAATAAATGTATAAAATAAGTAACCTAGTGATTATAAGGAACCAAAAACCTAGAACCTCATAACGTATTTGAATGCTGCAATGAAAGAATTCTTTGCTATGTTTGAAATTTTATAAACAATAAGATAGAAATTCTCTAATGACCCTCAATAAACAAATATCTCAAAACAATCTTTAGTTAAAAAGAAATATGTCTAAAATATAAAACATAAAAAATTAAGGTTTCAAGTGGACACAGTCTAAGACATGATTGTGGGTCATAATGTGTTGGCTACAAATAAATTGATGTTATTTGGTATGGTTTGGAATATGTTTGTGGCTAGAGATTATACATCCTCCTATGAACTAACTAATTAGGACATAATTTAGGCCACATCTTTAATGGAGGCCATGTTTAGCCAAAAATAAATGTTTTCATCCAAATCTTTACTAACTCTTAACTCTTACAATTAACTCGTGCCTACATGTAATGGATCCTTTATTTAGGCTAGTTGTGCTCCCCTTAAGAAGGATATCTTAAATGTCACATTACACCAATTACAAGAGAAAGCTTCAAAACATAGGGTTATTGGAAATTTTCGTGAAAACTAAAATTGAAAGTTAATAAAGTGTGAATGACATTTATTGGTGGAACAGTTTTTGGCACACTTCTTTTAACGGGTAATTTTATATATCTAACTTAATTATTTTGGTGGAGTGAACTATGACTAGGTACATTTTATATAGAATGAATATAATTTTTAGATTTTGGACCTTAGTAATAAATTCTTCGATGATTTGCAATATAAGTATTCTACAGTATGTCAATAAAGGAATTCATTGAATTTTAAGAAATTTATATTCAAGTGTTATCTTTGGTAAAAATAATAAATGAAATTAATGTCTACAAATATGTTTACGTTGCTTATGTGATCTTTGCTTCTGAATTTGATCAATGTGCGTTAAAGAATATAATTATTTTAGTCTTTTAACAACTTTTTGTTACTCATAACTATTCTTCCAGTTATCATTCTCTCCTTAAGTTTTGAATAACATTAACAACCCTATTTGTGAATAAGTTATCATGCGAAGAAAAAAACTTTTTTTTGAGAAATTAAAAAATTTCATTAAAGAATTAGAGAAGAAACATCATGACGCGTGGAATAGATCCACTTGAAGATTACAGTTTGTCTGAGAATATAGCAACTGGATGACATCGTTTGGTAACGAAATAAAGCAACCGACTATTACAATTAGGGTATAACGATTCTTCACTTTCTCGACTCTTCCTCGCCTTTTCGTATTTGGGAATAGAGACGGACCTCTGGAAAATTTGGCGGTGGGTTAACTCCCTCATTCCTCTGATGGTTTCCTCTCCTTCTTCCTCTGCGCCATGGAGCTCTCTTCCGAAGTAATAGTCTCATCTTCCAAGAAAAAAACTTACAACTGCTAACCTTGCAAGAATCATCAAAATAAAACTTCATTACAAGTTCCATTCAATTGGTGTTTTGTTTAAACAATACAAAATAATTAAATAAAGCTTCGGGGTATTTTATGCACCTATAAAACCTTAACCTATGATTTTTGTCATTATATGAAGTCCTTAATCATGCATTTAAGTGATATAAACACTGAACACAAATAAAATTGTTATTAGTCGAAAGTCCATAATATGATCAGTAGTCCAAAAATGATGGCTCTGAATTCTACTGTTGCTTGTGAATTTATAAGTTAGTATTTCCACTTTTTAGTTGAACTGGGTGACGGGCTACAGTGAGAACTTAGAGATGGGGCGGAGTTTTATGAACTAAGTGATGGAGTACAACGGGGAGGATATAGAGATTTAGGGTCTAAATTAGAAGATAATTGGACGGAGGAGATTTTGAGATGTTAGATTAGATGATATTCACCTTATTAAAAATAATTAATATAACGTTTAATAAGTAAAACCCTAATAAAATTGAAAATTATTGTAATTTATTTTAACTTAAAAAATCACAGGTCAGTGTTATTAATTTGTCATATTACATCAAATAAATTAACAACACAATTATGAGCAACAAACATAAACCTAAGTTATAGAGTGTAAGTAATATCATTTTATAAATACAATAAATAAAAATAAAGATTACTTTAAAATTTTTATAAAATATTAAGAGATAATTTGTACCTATCTCATTTTCTGAACATGCTCTTTTTCTCAGTTAGAAACACATAAGCCTAGCATCAACCGCCTAAAACATCAGCTTCTGATCATCTCTACTAGAGGTGGTTACAACTAACGGATTAACATACTTCACTTTTTTGGACAATCTAATAAGTCAGTATGAAAATGGGCTTGGTCAAGGCCCACGTGTGGCGAGTTTCATTTCAATTCCCTTCTTCACATGGGCTTTTGATTACTTTATTCTTGAGGATTCATATTATCTGGCCCGAAAGTTTACCATGGAGAGAGTGGAACCTTAATATCCATTCTATATTTCCCAAAAAAAATTTCTATACGGCACCGTTCTTTCTTTCTCTGCAGATAAATCAAATCAAATAACCAGATTTTATTCTGGTTATGTCCCAATAATAGAGCAAAAATTAGAAAAAGAAAGAAGATTGTTGATTTGACTTGTGTTTAGTTTTATTATATACATTACAAAAGATCAACGAACCGTGTGTAGACGTTTGACTTTTATAGAAAATCTCAACTTGACTCCAATCTCTTGAAAATTTATTTGATGGGGCAGATTGCCTATTGCCTATTGCCTATTGGATTTTTATTTTTTATTTTTTAACAATTCAAAAATATTTTATTTCCTAATCAGACTAGTAATTGGCAATCAGTTTTTTTAATAATTAAAGCGGGAAACATTTATTTTATCATAAAATAAAGAAAAAGAACAGAAATGGTCTCCGGTTTTTTCTTTTGTAGAACAGCAAATGGCATGCACGTTTTTGCCGAAGAATAATCGTTGTGAATGAGAGACTGTAGACCACCACTACATACAAATTTCAAAGTTGTCTTATGCTATTTGTTAAATATAAACTCTGAAGAATTTTGCTAATAATACGTGAGCATGAGCCGACCGGATTTAAATATGAAATATCTATCAAGTTGAATTATCTTATCTCCAAGCTTTGAATTCCTGATGGGATCAATTGACGATAAGATTGTTGTTTTCGTTGTACAATCTGATATTAATTTACCAGAAACATCAAGATCAAAAGAAAATAGCATGATTTGGAAGCATAATTTGCATGAACCCATCCAAGTGGAAGTCCGTGTCGGAAGTACTATTGATATGTTATTTTCTCAACACTTAGGTAGCTTAGATGTTACAGTTTGACAGGATGTCAACCTTTATGACATGCCTAATGGCAAGTCATTCAAGTCATGTCGAGGTGTGCCTTTACTATTGCAACCAAAAAATTAAAATAAAATCTATTAATTATGTCCAATCTATGCTCCGGCTGTCTGCCTTGATTTCATAAGAGACCGTTGCTAATCTTACAATCAATTCAGACAAGAAAACACCTTATTCTGTTAAATGTTTTGTCATTATCCTTAACCTCTAGTATTATGTACTCTATAAAGTTCTCTTCTTGTATGGTAACCATAGTTAAGGAAACGAGATAAAAAGTTAAGATAGAAATAGAAAATAAGAATAAGAATAAAATAAAGTTACAAAGTATTCGTAATTAGTATGATATTAAACAAAGTTAATAGCTATGAATGAAGGTAAATTTTTTTAACTCATATGATTTATTTTGTAAATAATTAATTAAAATATTTTATGTTTTATAAATAATTAATAAAAAGGTTTTAATGATTTAAAATTATTAATTTTTAGATAATTATGAATAATTTTTATGATAAGAACAAAAATATCACTGAAACAAAATAAAATAAATATTAAAAATTAATATAAAAGATCTTGATGTCAAATATATAATTTTGATATTAATATTCTGACGAGAATTAATATCTTGACAATATCTTAATAATATGAAAAATATTCAAATAATATCTTTTTATTTCATTTTTTCAATATTTCATTCTAGCTTATACTTATCCTTAGAAATAAAAGTCTATAATTATTTAGATTTTATAGATCCAAGTGTTTGATTTATGTTTGGATTATTTTTGATCTTGTTCTAAATAATTACTTTTTCTTCAATTAAAATTGTTAAAATTCCTTAAGAAAACATTATCCTGTGGTAGCAAGGATCATTTATAGTATGTAAAAAAACAAACAAACAAAGAAACATTTTTATGCATCAAGCTCGACCAAAAATTGTGCTATGGTGAAAGGAAAGATCTTTCCATCTGTTATCACCATAATTTAAGATATAAAAAACCACGAGTATTACTAATAACTCTTCATGAACGTGAAATCGCAGGTGTCATAATCTTGGAATTTGATAGATAAAATAAAGAATTAGGGGTGATGCGGTGCTGGCATTTGGGGGCGGCTTCAAGATAAGTACCGCCACCAGATATACCCTCCCCTGTCTTCTTTCTTTTATTTGTTTTTACCCTTCTTCAGTTTTGTCTCCACTTATCTCCTTAAAGTGACAAGTAGCTCTACAGTTACAGTGTGCACAACTTTTCATTTTCTTGCCATTAGTTTCCCATTCTAAATGTTTGTTTGATACTGAATTGTTGAATATGTTACAAAAGATTAGTTATAGGTTGGTGCACGACCACCAATGACTAATTAACCTCGTAAATGGTGTAAGAATTCTGTGAACAAATAATTCTTAAATGAAAATTTGGAAAAAAAAATCATGTTCGAATTTTTAATAATTACCCAAACACCGAATTATGCTCAGATTTGTAGTAATTCACATGGCATGGAAAGCACATGGTTTGATAGGCCTTTATTACGGTCTTCTTTAATTTTTATAAAACAGAAAGAAACATTTTATGAAATCTGATTTATTTATTTATTAAAATTTAAAGTTGATTAAATGGTGAGAAGCAGAGAGTAATTGAGTACGGTCAAATTATTTTTTTGGGTAGAAACTATCCGTTACCCGACATTGTATAAACAACCGACTAATTCAAATTTGAGCTGAGTAGAACCCTTTTAAGCGACAAAACTCTCCCTTATAATTTTTAAAGTGAACTATTCTCAAAATTTGAACCCGAGATTAATTGGATTGCATGATTCCCATGTGAATTGGATTGATTGCTTGAGTTGGAGTTCCTTATGTTAAGCCTTCAATTTAGGCGTGCAAAAGTACGACCATCAGACCCCGTTTCAACGGCTTTTTTCACATAAAGTGGAGAAGAAAACGACCACCTTCGTGGTGACTTTGCAACTCGTCACACACTTATTGACTAGTCCCGTCGAACAACCGATGGAAGTTGGGAAAACAGTTTTTGGTAGTTTATATGGTTATTTTGGTTATATTCCCACTAAACCTACCTTTACGTGTTTGACATCCCACGCGGTCCATAGACACTATAAGTAACTTGCGTTTTCATTTAGTAAATGTTTTCTAGAAAACAAAAATGCTTCGCGTATTTTAAGTTTTCATCTGCGTTAAGACTTAAGATTAATTCCAACCATCAAATAGAGATGGTTAAGTCTAGAAAGAACCCAACTAACTTGGAAATTTCAGCCATTTCCGCTGTTCCAGTCATTAGTGATATACTATCAAACAAAATAGATAGAAGACCAAATACCGCATTTTTTTCTTTCTTTCCTACCATCGGATAGCTACATTAATAATAATCTTATGGTTAATTTCTCATGTTCAGATCACATAAATAATTTCTTTATAAAGATATAAAAAAAACTTACGTATATTATAACCCTCCTCAAATTTACACAAAGCGAAAAGTTGACTTTATTCTTATCTACTAGTTTACTTGTTTAAAAGCTTTGCCGGTATTTTAAGTATTAAAAGAAAAAAGAAGTTTTAAGAAAACTCCCGAAAGAATTTCAACAAGCAATCAGTTTTAAAAATGTTATAAGTTAAGCATTAATAACTTAACATTTTATAAGAAATTGTTTATTTTAATTCATTTAAAATTGTTTTAAACAATCATTTCTGAGTCATAATTAAATAAAGTAATTTTTATTTCATATCTAGTCATAACGAATATTCGTGGCTTAAAAGTAAAAAGGACAAAAAGTGTGAAGGAAAGAGGACAAAAAAGAAATAGAAGGCCTAATCTCACCCAGTTATTTTATGGCCCAAATTACCAATAGTGGATAGAAAGAGAGTGTAGCAGTCTCCGGTCTCCGCGTGTATTGCTTACTATCAATGTCCTCTCTACTACTATTAATTAACTAATTAAACCAGACACCAACTTTGTAGCTTTTCTCTGTTTCCATTAACAGTTTTTACCCAAGTACCTCAAGGTTGCGTCTTTCTCTCGTTTCTTCACCAACTTGGACAAAGGAGTTATGTATCCTGCATAGCTTGCCATTTTCAAGCACAGGTATTTAATTTCAGCACAACAAGCTTAGCCGGACAGCCATCTAAAACCTTTTAAACGGTTTTATGCGTTTTGGACTCTTCATCCATTTGTCTCTCGGCTACCTGCTTTGTTTATTCTTTTGTTTGTCTCGTTTCCCTATTTATTTTTGTCTCTTGGGCCTGTGTTGTTTTGTTTATTCAGTACCAACGCGTTGAAATCTTGGAATCTGTCAATATCTGGTGCTGGCAACTAGCTCTGCCCAGCTTGTTCTTCGCCTGATTTTTGCACTCTCATCTGTTTGTCATGCCTTTTTTTATTTTTTGTGATTGTAGAGGTACACAAATTTTGTGTTTTGACCATTATTTCACTTCTGGATCTCTTCCTCTCTCTATGTTGGAGCTCTGGTAATGAAAAAGATGTTATCTTTCCTATTCAGTAAGTGAAAGTTCTCCGTATTATCTTTGGAAAGTCCACACTTTTCTTTGGCATGCTATTTTCTCATGTTCTTTTGGTTGGTATGCTGTGTTTTGCTTGACAACTAGAAGCCCCTGAATTGCACTTGCAGTGATAAAGTCACAGGTGTTACTTCCTTATTCAAATCTAATCTCTGGTCTGTGATTTTTTGGCACTGCTTTCGGCTTGTTTTCATTCTTGTTTTGCCTTCTTTGTAAGGAACTTCAGGGTCTCTTTCAGTTCTTTCTATGGTTCTGCTTCTCGGTAGATCTTCAGCTCTTTTGATGATGGGAAACAGAGGATCTCAAATCTTGTTCTGGACTGTGCTAATCTTGAGCTTGGCATGTTTGTCTACTGGGGACAATTTCCTTATAAACTGTGGATCATCCTCTGATACTAAGGTGGGTGGCCGCGTGTTTGTGGCTGATAACTCCCAGTCAAAATTGCTTTCAACTCCTAAAACCATATTTGCCAGTACATCCGCACCTGTCACTTCTTCCAACGATTCAGCCCTGTATCAAACGGCCAGAATCTTTGAAGGGACCTCAAAATACACATTTGAAATTAGCCAACTTGGGAGATATTGGATTCGCCTTTATTTCTATCCATTTGTTTATAACAATTACAATATGAGCAACGCAAACTTCGATGTTTCCACCCAAAACCATGTCCTTCTCAGCAAATTCAGCGTCAATGCTACCGTAGTTAAAGAATTTTCTGTTAGTCTGACCTCCAATAGTCTTGATGTCAACTTCAGCCCTTCCGGCAATTCATTTGCATTCTTAAATGCCTTGGAAATTGTTTCAATACCCGATGAGGTCCTATCTAATGTTCCTAGCACGTTCAATCCTATTGGTAAATTCGACAGCTTACCATGGCAGGCACTACAGACAGTTTTCAGAATTAACATGGGTGGGCCAACAGTTACTTACATGAATGATACGCTATGGCGAACTTGGGTGCCTGGCGATGATTTTCTTGTGGAGAAGAGTCTCGCCAAGAATATCAATAATATTGCAGCTGTCACTTATGCACCTGGCCTTGCATCCAAGAACATTGCTCCAAGTTCTGTTTATGGTACTGCCACAATGATGAACTCTGCGGGTGATCCCAGCAATAATTTCAATGTGACCTGGGTGTTTAATGTTGATCCAGGATATCAGTACCTTGTTCGATTTCATTTCTGTGACATAGTGAGCTCTGCTTCTAACCAGCTCTACTTTAATCTCTATCTAGACTCCTGGCTTCTTGCCGATAATCTTGATCTGAGTTCTAAGACCCATAACATTTTGGGTGGCCCATATTATATGGACTTCGTTACGCCTTCAACTCTAGGCAATAAAATTAATGTCAGTATCGGACCAACTGACTCTTCACCTAGTGCCGACCCGAATGCCATACTGAACGGGTTGGAAATCATGAAAATGAACAATTCCATGGGAAGCCTCAGTGGTCCGGCATCGGTAATTGCAGATTCGACTTCAAAGAAGAATGTAGGCAAGATAGTTGGTTCGATCGTTGGAGCAGTAATAGCTGTAGCACTGGCTGGAATTTTCTTTATGTGGTGCAAGAAAAGAAGAGACCTGGAAGGCGAAGGGAATTCAAAAACTTGGATTCCTTTATCAATTACTGGAGCCTCTCACACTGTGGGTAGTAAATACTCGAATGGGACAGCGGCTAGTCTCAAGTCTAATGTGGGTTATCGAATTCCATTTGCAGCAGTTCAAGAGGCAACAAGCAACTTTGATGAGAGTTTGGTTATTGGCATTGGCGGTTTTGGGAAGGTATACAAGGGAATTCTAAATGATGGTACAAAAGTTGCAATTAAAAGGGGAAATCCTCGTTCCCAGCAGGGCCTGGCAGAGTTCCTAACCGAGATCGAGATGTTATCTCAGTTCCGCCATCGCCATCTTGTTTCTTTAATAGGATACTGTGATGAGAAGAACGAGATGATTTTAGTGTATGAATACATGGAGAATGGGACTCTAAAGAGCCACCTCTATGGTTCAAGCTATCCCAGCATGAGCTGGAAGGACAGGCTTGAGATCTGTATTGGGGCAGCCAGAGGACTTCATTACCTTCATACAGGCTATGCAAAAGCTGTCATTCACCGTGATGTAAAGTCTGCGAATATCTTGCTTGATGAAAATCTCATGGCCAAAGTTGCTGATTTTGGACTTTCAAAGACGGGACCAGAAATTGATCAAACCCACGTGAGCACAGCAGTGAAGGGTAGTTTTGGTTACCTTGATCCTGAATATTTTAGGAGGCAACAACTGACGGAAAAATCAGATGTTTATTCATTTGGAGTGGTCTTGTTTGAGATTCTTTGTGCAAGACCGGTTATAGATCCTTCGCTTCCACGGGAAATGGTGAACCTAGCAGAATGGGCAATGAAATGGCAGAAGAGAGGGCAGTTGGACCAAATAATAGATCCCACACTAGTTGGAAAAGTTCCACTTGATTCACTTAGGAAGTTTGGAGAAACTGCTGAGAAATGCTTGGCCGAGTATGGGGTTGACAGACCACCTATGGGAGATGTCTTGTGGAATCTGGAGTACGCTCTTCAGCTTCAAGAGGCAGTTCTTTCAAGTGATCCTGAAGAAAACAGTACTAACATGATTGACCTCCCTACACAAATCAACAACTTCAGCCAAGTTGATAATACGCTCTCTGCTGTACAATTTAAGGGAAGAACCGTGGATGATATGTCTAATGCTTCAATGAGCAAAGTATTTTCTCAGCTGGTGAAATCTGAGGGAAGATGACCTTTTGGAGACGGCACTTCTGAGTTTGTTTTCTCACACCGATACTTGTAGTAAACCGGAATCCACTGGGTCTATTCTTTCTCTAGCCTATATAACATTAGCCTATGCTGTATTCGGATGTCTGCAGCTGGCCATGCCTTAAGAAAGGTGGCCAAAACGAAGCCTAGCTGCTTCCCTACTTCTATGATCAGATTACTCGTTCATTTTTGTACAGCTGTATGGGGTTCAGGTGGAGTTTTGGAGAAATATGTAAGGATGTTAAATCTCATATAACATATAAATTTGCGCAAACTGCATTATGCTACGATGTTTGAAGATATTCTTTTCTGCCCAATTGCCTAATTCTTATTTTATGGTTAATCGCATTCGCCATTTCTGTGTTCTCTTGTGTCCATTTTTAACAAGGATGTGTTTCGAGAAAGCATAATCCAAGCATTTGGTCACAATTTCAGTGTCAGTCTTTGTTTTTACGAATACAGTAAATACTCAATCGATGGATTGTATATAATGTTATGGGGGAATCGGCCAGGAGTCGCAGAAGAAAAAAAATATTACGTGCTAGATGTTGAAGTTGGATCACTATGATCCTGGATAAATAATCAAAGTTATTTTTGGGATGTTCAAACAAGCCACAGACATGTTACCTGACTTAGAACTTGGCCGTTATTTAGTAGTCCGTGGTAAAGAGCCGATAGCCTGCAGGAGTGAGTGAACGTCAAGCTTAGAGACAAAACAATAACTTTAGGGTAGGCATGACAACAATTGTTTCAATCCTATTTTACTCAAAATTAATAAATCAAGTATGATTTGATAAAGTTTCATTTTAGATATTCGGATCTGCGTTAGTTCGACCTTCAAATCGAGAGCAAGTTTGATAACTTTTCTGAACTTATAAACATTACAAATTGAGCCGAGATAAAAATAAAAATAATTAAATTCAAACTCGAGTATTTACTTTAATTGGACTCAAACCTCAAAAATCTATGCTCAAATTAACTTAAACTTCAAAAAGTCTACGCTCAAATTAACTTATTATCATCATTGCTTTAGACTCTTTAATGATCTAATAAGTAATTACCATCATTTTATGAGTCTCATCCTATCTCATTTGACACTCAAAACATCATAACTATAAAGATATGATATTCAAAATTTCAATCTTTATTATTTTCCTCTCTTTATCTAGTTAATTAAATGAGTAGGGACAAAAGTTATCAGATATAAAAAAATAAAAAAATGTAATAGAAAGTAAAGAGGAAGAGCAACTTTTAATTTTAATAAATATAGTGTTTTATTACAATGAAATAGAGTATCAACCTATAAACTAAAAAAACATATCAAAAGTTTTATTATTTTATTCTAACACTTAAAAAATAGATAAATATAATTATAATAGTAGGAGAGTCCTAGCAAACATCAACTATTACAACAGAAAAATAAAATGTTAGAGAATTAGGATTAATATCGACATTCCTTTTTAATCTGCATTATGTAATTCAGTGGAAGTAAGCATACTACTTAGCTTGAAAAAAGTTTCATAATTTAATCGCTTGATTAGTTTGTTCACCACCCGATTTTTAGATCCACAACATTTCTATTCAATTTTTTTCTTCTCAACTTGGTCCTTTAAGAAATAGAAGCGAATGATAATATATTTACTACTTTCATGTGCAATTAAATTTGTCCCCAAGTTTCTAACAAAAATACTATCAGTACGCATCTTCAAAATTCTCTCAACCAAAGCATGAATTTGACTCATTAAAAGGCTTGTTCAAAATGCTTGAGATGCATTGGAGGTTACAACTCACATATTGAAAGTATAACAATAAATTGCTTCTTTAATGACCACGGGCAAGTTGCATTGCCAAAAATAAAAATAGCAGTCTGAAATGCTTCTATGATCGTCTATATCCACCCTAATCATTATTTGAACATTCAACAAAAGCACAATAATTAATAGAGGAATAATAGAAAATGGGATCATGAGTGCCTTTAAACTATCACAAGATATGTTTAAGTACTTATAAGTGAGATTGACGTGGTAAATCCATAAATATGATAATTAAATTAATCTTATAGGAGATGCCCGACCTTGTACAAGTGAGATATTTCAAACTTCCTATAATTTGCTCAAGTGCGTTGAATAAAAAATTTCTCCTTTCTTTGTTAAGTTTGTTCAAACATCTATAAGAGTTTTTATAGGAATGCAATTTAACATTTGATATTTCTTCAAAAGTTCAATGACATCTCACTTTTGGGAAATAAAAATATTATCACCCCTTTAAACTACTTCAATATCAAGGAAGGAAGTATACTATAAGATCAATCATTTCAAACTCTTGTATTGTTGACTTCTTGAAAGCTTCAATCGTGTTGTAGTTATTGCCTATAAATATTAAATTATCAACATATAGGCCCACAATTATTATATCACTAGAATTTTTGACCTTGACATATAACGCATGTTCACAGGGATATTTGTTAAAGTCAATCACAAGAAAGAAAGAATCAATATTCCTATTCCGTGCTCGTAGAGCTTTTTTCAGACCATACAAAGCCTTCATCAATTTGTAGACCTTTTCTTCACTACCTTGTTTTATAAAACTAGAAGGTTATTTGGTGGACACCTCTTCTTTAATTAGGTCAAATAGGAAAGTTGAGTTCAAAAATATTTGATGGGTATTTAAATGATTTTTGCAACTAAAGAAATTATAGGTATGATGGTTTCGAATCGAGCAACTAGAGAAAATACCTACTCAAATCCCATCACCACCATTCTCAACTTGTGTCTCTCTATATTGTCATTTAATTTCATTTTTGTTTTGAAAACCTACTTCACATCAACATCATTGTGATTTTATGGGAGATCAACAACCCATAAATTGTTTCTTTCAATTGCTCTAATCTCCTTAAGCACAAACACCACCTATTTAAGATTTAAAAATGTTTCTTCCAATGTCATAGGTTCAAAATCTACAAAGTAAGTAAATTATACCAGTTATCCATCGTCATCAACTTCATCATCATAATTTACCTTATAATCTTATAAACATATTGGTTGTTGAAATTGCTATTGAGACCTTTTAGATTCTACCAGAAATTATGTAAATTATAACTTTTGGGTAAAACTTGGCGAATATTTTCCGTTTGCATTGGGTACTTCTACTTCTTTTTGGAGAAGAGAAATGATATGTTTTTAGAGGTGGATATCCTTATTCCATTTCCATTCTTCTTTTTAAGCAGAAGTCACAACTCGGTTGATAATTGCTTTTTATGTAATAGTTGAAACAACTTATACCTGCTACACTTAGAGCTAATAAAGATAGTTTTCTCTACTTTCTTGTCTAACTTTTTCCTATCTTTACTAGAATATAACCATAATTAATAACACAGAGCACCTTTATATGCTTCATACTTGGCTTGACATCTACTCAAAGCTTTTACAAGGGTGAGATTCGAGATTCCCTTTGCTGGAAATCAATTCAAAATATAAACATAACATGAGACAACTTCACTTGAAAAAAGGTTTTCCATTTGTTTGGCCTTGGGTATGTTTCTTGTCATATCTATAATTTTTCTATTTTTTGTCCATCAACTTTATTGTAATGTAGAGTGTAAGGAAAAATGAGTTTGTATTGTAATTCTTGTTCTTTATAAAACTCTTTACATTTATTGGAGGTGTATTTACCTCCACCATCAGTAAGCAATACCTTAGTAAAATACCCACTACACGTTTCAACATGTATCTTGAAATTCTTTAAAATAAAAAACTTCAGACTTTAAAAAAAAAAGATAAACCTATTGTTATGAGTAAGATTATTGATAATGGTCAAAGAAGTACCTATCATTTCCATTTTATGTAACACTTGTTGGGCCAGATACGTCATAGTGAACAAGCTTAATTGATTAAGAAGCTCGTTGTTGTTGTCCTATTGTAAAAGTCATTCTATAATGCTTCCTAACAGTGCATGCTTTACATAACTATATAGGATGATATATGCTAGACATTCCTTTTACCATATTTTCTTATGGTTTTTAAGCTATGAAAATTCAAATGTTTTAAAAAACAAATGTCATAATTAGGATTTACATTTATGATTACATTGAGACAATTATAAACACCACCATAAATATCAACTTGTAAAACAAAAATTAACGTAAGAGGGCCTTAGAAATAAATGTAAGTTGTTGATAAAAATTATGGTCGTGAAGAGTCATTATGTCCTTTTTTAGCAACTACAAACACCAAATAAACTCATCTTCAATTATAGCTCATGAAAAATCTAAAATATACTTGTTATCTCCATTCTTCAAGTTGATAAGAATTTGTCATTTTCTCATCACCAAAATGGTAATGTCATATACAAATTTGACTTAGGTGAGAAAAATTCATCAAGATCTAAAAGCAACTCCTTTTTGTTATACATATTGTTTTGTACATCTCATATCAAGGAACCATGGGAGATAGTTTGGTGTTTCACTAGTTGTACTAACCATTAAGAGAGTATGATCACTAACATCTTTATCATCATTTTCTAATACAAATTAAGCCCCTTGAACACTCCCTTTACAATGTGTAGGGCTCATATATATAGACACAATCTTATAGTATTTCAAAAAAATGTGAGTATTTTCCTAAAAATTTTTCGGTGAAAATAGCCTAGGACATGAGTGTGGCTAGGCTCCATGTAAAAGGAGTAATAATGAGAACTATGGCTTGGGACATGACTATAGCTCAGGTCATATTGATAGGTAACCATTTTCTAAAATGTGCTTTTGATGGAATTCAAATAGTAAGATAATTCTAGGACTTATTAGAATTATGGTTAAGTTGAGTTAAGTTTGATAAAGGGTTAAGTTATGGTTAACTGTTCTAGTTAGGCTTTACAATTAACCATAATTTTGTAAACCAAATTTATGGAAATGAAATATGTAATTTTCACTGGGTGGAGAGTTTTGACTAATTAATAGAAAATAACCACTTTGAACTCCCAAGGATATAAACACTTCTAATTGACCAAACCTTGATAAAATTCTTCTTATAATTTCTTATTGTTTCTTTCTTTCATACAAATATGTTCTTATTATATACACCTTATTTCTCAAGAAGTGGTATCAAGGCATTGCTAACATGATAATGAATTCAATTTTGTGATTTGGTGTGGGAAAGTTCAATAGAATTGAAAAGTTTGGATGACGACAATGAACAATGAAGGATTTATTAGTACAACAAGGCTTACTGAAATGGTTAGTGAAGATAAGTTAGAATGCATAAATGAGCTTGATTAGGAGGAGTTACGAGGTGTAAAATGGGGAAGTTCAATAAAATTAGAAACTTCAAGCTACAAAAATAAACATTGGTTGATTGTTGGCACAATAAGGCTTGCTGAATGGCCTACTGAATAATAAATTAGAAGAAATGGATGAGCTTGATTATGGGAAGTTGTGTGCATGAGCATCTATGACCATTTGATTATGTCTAGCAGACAAATTCATTTGTTATATCATGGATATTGTATCTCCTGTAAAGATATGAACAGATTTAGGGAGAAACAAGTTATACTAGAAGTAGAGGCCATACATGTTAAAGATACAAGAGGGAACAAATGTAGAATAGTATATCAATGTGTTTAACTAAATAGATTGTGACTTGCTGAGGTTTGAGGTGACTATTTTGGATAAGGATCAAGTAGTGCTTCCATTTTATTCTTTTCCTCTATCTTATAAATGACTAGTAAACATGCTCACATTAAGTATGGAGAGTTGGTATGAAAGATATCACCACTACAACCTTAACTCATAACCAACAAAGACTCTTCACCAATGAAAGCTCTCAAGTTGAAGTGTTGCATATAAAGGGAAATTAAGATCATCGGAAGAAGTATATTAATGATGGATTTTTTAAATTAATATGTAAATCTAAGGTGGAAGCGTAGTTCAGTGTCATACTTGTAAGTAAATTAGATATCTCAAGAGAGACTATCAAAATAAGAAGGAGGAAAGAGTTAAAAGGAAAACTGATGATTCTTTAAGATCCACTACTATAATATAGAGAGGGGACTCGAATTGCAGTAACAGAGACATGCTTTACTTTTTAACCAATAAATTTTAGGACTTCTGGATTCTGGATACATGATGCTCACATCAAGCAACTTTAGGACTATCCAGTTGGGAGATGATACTAATAAGATGTTATTTGGTTATGTTAAGTGGGCCTATCTCTTTTTTAAAGATTAATTTTGGTGTTTAATTAGTGAAATTAATATTTATTTTGTTTTAGGAGACAAAAAGTGAAGATTGAATCTAATTGGAGCATTATTTGTTAAAATCATGAATTTTGGAAAAAAGTTGGCAGATTGTTGTAGTGTATAAGGCGAGATCTCGCCTAACTCTAGATTCACCCAAGAGTTCCAATTCATTTGGGGAACTTATTTCCTTCTCTATTATGTAGGGATTTAGATTTATTGAGAAGGGAATCTCCACAAGATAGAGGGAAGTTAGGTTTTGAGTAAAAAAAGGAGGAAAATATGACATACAACTTCTCCATCATTCTCTTTCAATTTCTTCGTTTTTCTCTTAATATTTTATTGTTTCCTTTTTTTTTGGTGTTGGAACTAAAGCTATAAGTGGCTAAATCTAAATATTGTAATTCAAGGGGATTTAAAACTCTAGTTGGAACCTTATGAGGTTTTGTTCAAAACTTAAATTTTATTTTAATTCAAGTATTTCTTATTTTGTATTCTTATATTTCATGAATAATTAATATTGATTGATATGACAAATTAGTTTAACGTTAATTATTTTATAGCTATCAATTAGTTTGATGATCCATAATTGTCACGAAGAATTGAAACAATTAGCAAATAGGTTACTTATGAATTTGCATATTTAACTTTTGAGAAACAAGAAAACTTAATTAAATAGTTATAGCTATCTCAATTATATAATTTAAGGTTTAATCTTTTTCATTAAGTTTATTGCTATCATTTAATTGATATGGAATGCTATCATACCCATCACTTTATGGTAATTTTTTAAAGAAAATTAAAAATTATTACGTATATCCTAATAGGTTTAAGACTAATTGCTTGAATTGTGAAAATTGTTCTTTTTAGATCTATGGTCAAAGTTACAATTGGATGAGTTTTTTCCTTGATAAGAGTTAAATAGTATTGAATTTCTTACTTTAATACTGAATTGATTCATTTTAATTCTTTGTTAGATTTAGTTTTTAGTTAATTAATCATAACCCCCCTTTATTAATTGAAATTAAGAAAGTAGGCTTTAGTTCTCTTAATATTCGACCTGGTTCCACATCTACTATAAGAAGTTAGTGAATTAGAATTGATGGTTTCGACAAATTGATCAAAACTTTAGCATCGTTGCCATAGAACCAGTGTTTCGGGTACCGTTCCGTACCGGCCGGTACCGGCCGGACGGTACCGTACCGGTCAGGTACCGGAACGGTACCCTTAATTACGGTACCGGCCT
>JAOSBN010000178.1:9999300-10044933 GCA_027563595.1 Erythroxylum suave | reverse complement strand
AAAATAAACAATTAACATCAACATGAAAGAAGAAAATTGAAAAATAGCATAAAGGAGGAAAAAGGAACTCCAATTTTGTCTTGGATCTCTTGATTTCTCAATCTCCCCAATTGCTTCTTGTCAATCTCTATTCTCTTTTTCGCTCCCGTCTGCAAACCCTCGCTCGCCTCTTCCAACCCTCCTGATCTCTTCGCCCACTCTTCTATTTAAAACCCGGAACCGTCAAATTAACTGCTTCACACGGGCCGTGTGAAATTACACGGTTAGACCGTGTAACTCTCGGGTAAAAAGCGTTATCTGCTGTCTTCACACGGACCGTGTGAAATTACACGGTTAGATCGTGTAACTTTCGGGTAAAGAAACGTGATCTGCTTCATTCACACGGACCGTGTGAAATCACACAGTTAGACCGTGTAACTCACGGGTACCTGCAAAAATTCACAAAACAACGGGAGCAGTACCAATTTCACAAAGAATTTGGAAAATCCACATTAATTTATGCAAAAACTATGAAAAAATAGATCTAGAAATTAATAAGAACATCAACTTATCAAACCCAACTTTGCCTCTATGCACGTTAACCTTGGGTTTGCCTAATAAATCAACGCTTCCAGTTAGGACCAGCTTGTTAATCTGAAAATCTAATTTTCATAGTTTGAACATATTCATGTAGAGCGGGCTTGGGTTTGCCTAATAACCCAACTCTACAAGAACTTTGGTTCTTGCCATATCAATGGAAGGCAGAAGTACCAATATTTGGTTTCAGGGATTTATTCTTTGGACTCATCAATACTTGGATGATCTTGAATATGTATATCACATATATATATATTTAAATTGTGGACAACTCAATTGAATTGAGCCTATGTCCATACCTACCCTTAATATACATCTAATGCATGTATCACATAAAGGAGGTTTGATCTAGGTTGTGACTTGACTATGCATCTAAAGTTCGTGATTTGATTCAACTCTTAAACCTAATTGGGTAATAGTGTTGGTCTTGGCTAATCTGAATTATGAATGTGATTCGATTAGGAATCCTAAAATCTAGTTATTTTAATGTCCAAATTAAACACTTTAATCCTTGTATTTATGCCTTTCTCTAGTCACACTAAAAATGCTATACTCTACTTGGATTAAATCTAGATTAATCCCTAGGGTTCCAAAATTTTCGTACACTAATTAGTCCTCTATATTATCTCTAGGTCATCTTAAATTTACCTAAACAATTTTGGCATATGCCAAAATTATCTTGACGGCCAAAATCGTCAAGATAAATAAGTTAACCTATTAGACACTAAAGGGACCGATTCAATGCTCGGAAAATTTCCAGAACCCTAATTTCAAGCATATGTAGTGAGCATTTTATTACCATCAAAATAATACATTTCTTATCATATAAGAACCTTATTTCGGTCTCATAACCGAAATACATACATTATAAGTCATTAAGAAAGTTAACTCCATCAACTTTCAAAAAGTTGTCCAATGTTGACTTTGACTTTATTTAATAATTGAATCAAATTCAATTAATTCTAGAAAAATTCTAGAGTCTTATACACATTCTCAATGTGTTTAATAAAAAATTATAGAACTTAATTCTTAGGAATTATTTATTAATAAATTGGAATAAGCCAACACATCATATGTGTATGACACTTGTCATATTACCTTTAACAAAAGTCATACATTACATCATGCATGCATAAGATAATCACTTTAACAACATGTGTCATACATCTCATACATATGGCAACATCTCATCTTGCATGTGTATGCATAAAATTATAAAAACAATTTATATAAAAATTAATATGCAATTTTCATGCATGCATGTTCATCACATTTCCAGAATTTCCAGAACTTCATACATGCATCAAGCTGAAACTAAATTCGTAATAAAATAGCAAATGACATTAAATTGCATTTTCCTTTTACAGAAACATAAAATAACACCTTATAAACATTTTTGTGAAAGAAAAACAAAATTTTTTTTCTTAAATTATTACGAAAAGTTCAAAACCAACACATGCAATCAATTTTCTAGAAAATCCCAGAAATCAACATATGAACAATCTGGATATAAATTCGAAATAAAATAACAGATGACATTCAATTGTAATTTCCTTCTACAGAAACATAATATAACATCTTATAAACATTTTTAAGAAAGAAAATCAGAAATTTTTTCTAGAATTTACATGAAAAATTTCAAATCAACATATAAGTCAGTCACAATACAACAAACACTTTGCACATGTTCAATACATCATCTAACACATGCATAAACTTGCTATGATACCACTTTTGGGTTAGCCATGGTTGTATGCATCATACGCATGCGGATGCATTGAAAATTTTGGAATCAAGATTCCGATACCTTGACAACCCTAAAACCATAGAGATTTCGACACTATGACAACCCAAAAATGACAGAATCTAACATACATGTATAGATATGTATAAAAGAACATGAAACATAAACTTTTTTACTTTGTGTATCTCCTCCTTTATTGTTTCTTCTCCTTGTTTGGGTTGTTGCAAACACCATCCTTGATCACCCAAGAACATGCAAAGAAGGAAGATGAAACAATGTGTAAGGGTTAGAATACCAAACTTGATGAATTCAAGTAGATGTTCAAATGGGAGATAGATCAAGGTTATCTTGCATGCATGTTGATTTATACCACAATTGCATAAATTGGATGAAGATAACTCAATAACTCTTCTCACTCTCTCTAGAACATTTCTAGAACCCTTTCTCTATCACTTGAGTATGTAAGAAGTGGAAGAAGCTCGTGTACACAAGTGAAGAACTCACTTATATACTGATTCGTGCCCTTTGTCCATAATCATGGCCCTATGAGTACGATCGTGGCCTGCTTAAATTAGGCCATAAAAACTTATTTTTCATTCGATCTTTTATGCATTTGACCCTTAGGTTTCTGGTTATTTAGGTACTTGAATTAACTCTGAATTCAATCACATCATGAACGATTTCATTATGCCAATTTGCCAGCATATAAGTGGATTAACACATGAACTGTTCAATAGTTAATTATCCAACTTATGAACCTTTTCATAGATAATTACCATGCAATTCGTCCTTTCACCATACTATACCCCACTTGGTTTAGAGTATGGGCTATATGTCAACTCCAACTAGACTAAATATGTCACATCTAGTCTAAGTGATGTTAGTTCTTGTCCTAGGATCTCATTACTCTATGTGTTATTAAAGACTCTCTTCATGACATATAACAACTCTGGCTAGAGATTCCCAGTAATGACCCTAACAAGAGGCCGTGGGTATCATCTCCTTTTATTAGGAGTGGTGAATCCTTTATTGGCTACCCAATTACCTTCGAAAACCAATAGTTGTACCCAATCACCACCCTAAGAGCGACCTTATCTTGAGGCAACAAGGAATAATGTCAAAGCACATGATTAGTATCCAAGACATCCTTGAGTACCTCAAGTCTAAAGATATTTGCATCATTGCTATGATGAGATTAATAATTGACATTCGATAGATCATCCATAAAATAATCTCTTAGCGAGTCATTCGATATACTTACGACCCTTAGTAAGCATCCACTTGTTAACTCTAAACATCTCATATTTACAGTTTATAAGATCCACTGCTTGATCAAATCAAGAGGTATAAAATGTGCCAGTCTATCTGGATTAATAATGTCCTGTCTTATTAATCCAACGACTAGGGATTATTTAGATACTAACATAATTACGCATGATAGGAATCTCATTATCATGATTTCCTTCATGCTATGATTTGTATCATGGACTTCATTAATTCGATTTAAGATCAACATCGATTCTTATATAAAATAATATCAAATTAATGAAAAATGCATTTCATTTTATTAATCAAAATAAAGTTTGTACAAAAGTGCTAAAAGTGATTACCTTTAGAACACTACTTTAACAAAAAGAAAATGTTGCCTTCTGTTTTGTATACTCTGAAGATAGAATTGAAAGCCCTACTTTATCAACTAAACTATGTCTATTTATGTGAAGGAGAGTCACTACCTATAATAATCTAAAAAACGTTGAAAAAAGGACAAAAATAAGTATAAAATAGAAAAGTGAAATCTATTTTGGAAAAGATGATAAATCCAAGAAGAAATGATTAAATTTTGCATCTAGACGATGCTTTTTAGGCTTACTGTACAGCCTCCTAAAAACCAATTAAGATGTCTCCTTATTAGTTGGTTTTTGGTAAAGCTTGTCAATTACCAGTGGAAATTCGATATAAATCTTATTATGAGGTGCAATATTGGAACAATGATTTGGAAAAAGCTAAGGAGGCAAGAAATTACAATTGCAAGAGCTAGAAGAACTAAGGTTGGATGATTACGAGAATTAGAGAATTTACAGAGGGAAATCCAAAATGTTTTATAATAATATGATCTTGACAATTTAAGATGGGACAAACAGTGCTATTATATAATTCTCAATTAAAACTTATGCCAAGTAAGTTATGTTTCAGATGGCTTGGTACTTTTATTATTAGTAATATATTTCCTCATGGTGTAGTTAAAATAAAGAGTTTAGATACCAGAAAGATTTTTAAGTTGATCAGACATAGATTGAAACCACTTTATAAGGAGAAGACAAGAGTGATGGATATTGATTTGGAATTTCCCTGATATATGGAAGAGTGAGAAGAAAAAGACTTGTCGAGAATAATGACGTTAAACAATTGTACTTTTTGGGAGGTAACCCAAAATATGATAATTTTTATTATTTTTTTAACTATCTTTATTTTTCATTTTCTTGTCTTTATGTAGTTATTTTATTAAAGTAAGGGAAAAAGCTGGTCTTGAATTCAAAAAATACTAAAATTCATAAGGCAAATTGTGCCTTATGCAATTAAGCTTTCAAGATAAAAGGCCTAAAATTTCATATTGCTAAAATTAATAAGGCATGATCATGCCTTATGTAACTTAGGTTAGGAAAACAACCATCCAAAATTTCAGATTACTAAAACTCATAAGGTGAGATCACATATTATGTAATTGAGCTTTATGGAATAGAACCCCCTAAATTCCAAAATACTAACATTTGTAAGGCGAGATCACACCTTATATATGTTAGTAGTATGTTTATTTTAAAGAATTTGTGATTTTTAAATAAAATAAAATAATGATATAAATAAATTAAATTTAAAAATAATTAAAAATTTTAAAATAACATATAACATTTAGCCTAGGTTTTTTTTCTTTTTTTTTATCTCCTTGTTTACAATGGTCACCTCACTTGTCTCCCAGCAAGAAGTAATGTACCAATAAGCCCAAAAGAGCATAACAACAACCTATATGTCTTAGCCATTATTTGAGCACTAACACATACTCCACAAGTAGCAACCTAGTCGCATATAGGCACAACCACACAACATACTGCAATGCACCAAGTAGCATATACGTCCCAACCACACATCCCACCAGCAAGCTCTACTCACCTACGTCCCAACCATGAACCATACAGCATAACGCAGAAGCCCAACATTTAGTACGAAGCGTACATTACTAACCCTCAGGCACTAGCTCCAATGCACAGGTAGTCCAACAACCACAACTTAATCCCCACATCAGACTACAATGCTCAAGCATATAACCATATATAATAAGCAGAGCACTATGCTTACTAAAACCCAAAAAGTGGTCCATTAGTATTATAGTAATGTCCTATTTATTTTGCAGTTTTTGATTATTTTATTAATAATGTTAATTACTTTAATTTTAATTTTAGTTATTAAAATATTAATGTGGGTAACTAAGTGCATTATCCTTCCTTAGAAGAATTGCATATTAAAGAAAACATTGATGAACATTGATGACTTGATTACTCTTATAAGTTAGGGATATTTTATGATGGTTCATTGTCTGATATTTCTTGAATTAACGATGTACCTTCAAATTTGATAAACCAAATAATTTCACTTTATATAGTCTAAATGTGGTATATACAGATTCATGGGTGTCGAATTTAAACAAAGCCTTATGATTGCTAATTGAGGAATATGCTAATTTAACCCAAACAAAGAATCTATTATAGACTATAGTGATTTTAATTCTTTTAGAGTGCGAAAATCAGTATTTTCTAACCCCTTGGTTATCATCTAAGAAAATCTAAGGGTAGTGATCTTAGTGAGCTTGAATGGATTTATATATAATGTTTTTTTTATTCAAGATGGAAGGCCAACACTTGTACTTGCACTAAAGGTGAGTTATATTTTAGTTGGTGTATGGTACACAAAGTACATGTCAATTTAGGTGGTTAGTTAGCTACGCAATTTAACATTGTTTTCTCTTTGGTTCCCTTATTACTCATCTAGCTATTAGTCTCAATTTGTTTGATCTGACTAACAATTATATGCATATAACCTGTGAGATGGAACTGTTAGATAGGGCTTGTTTGAGCATGATAAGGCTCAAGCAATAAAAGAGAACATTTCATTTTGTACTGCGTGATTCCCCCTTCCCACCTCAAATGAGGATCATCATAAAAGGTAGTTCATGTTCCATAACTTTTGTATCTTTCGACTCCACCAATCTACAATAAGCATCAGTTTTAGCTAGAGTGGTTGGAAGGTAAAATTTATAAGCTGGAGAGAAATTTGGATGCTTCATTCCAATTCATCAAGGTGATACCTCTATGTCTCCCGACACTATAGTACATCTTGTTTCATGTGTTCACAACTCAGGGGTGTATTTTACTATATGATTTGTTTTATGTTGATTAATTTTATGGAATGTATTGTGTACATACGTTGGGGACAATGTATGATTTAGTTGTGAGGGGAGCAAGAGCATATACTATGATGAACTTGATGATTGTGCTTGAACTCATGAATACTATGGTCATATGTTGATTATTCATTGTGACATCCAAAACTTTTCTGATTGTTATTTAGAAATTATCTCTAAGTTAGGATACATTTTTTGTTTAAGTTATAATGCATGAGAGAGACGAGCATGATTAGTGTTTTTCAATAAATTACTTTAAGTATCTCATTAGTTTTGTTGAATAACGTGTGTAAGACTTGATACATTTTGAAACTTATGAGAGCTTTCGAACATAAGAGCATTCAACACATTTATACTCATATATTCCTTTTTATTGCATGTTTATCAAACATGGCTTATTTATGCTAGAACTTGCTTTTGAATATATTTTGAGACCATATTATTGGTGAATTTATGCATAGAGATGAGAGGGGAATTTATGATCAACATTTTTGACCTAGAAAAACCTATCTTAAATTTTACCCCTAAAGAACCAATTTGAGCTTTGACCTTTCTCTTCTTGCATACTAACCATATTGCAAGCCATACTTATCCCTTTTTTTGTTGATGTCTTAATAATTTTAAACCCCTAAATTAAAGGAATTGTATAAAGCTTATTTACATAAAATTTTAGCTTTTTCTATAAAAATAAAGCTATTGATTCAAGTTGCATTGTTTTGACTTTTACTTTTTAATTGGAATAGGGAAGAAGTATAAAAAAGAAAAAAGAAATCTCATCTTTGATGTTCTTGTTAAAAAATATAAAATATAAAATACATAATATGGAAATATAAATAAAAAATGATTAGTGATTGAAAAAGATGTTATTTGAATCTAGTGAATTTTAGGACTAATTTGAGTTTAAAACTTGTGCAGATAAGTTTGTATGGTTTCCTTCAAAATTTTTTAACCTAAAAGCTTCTTTTTACTACACCTTTGTGTAAGCCACATTACAACCCTTATTAAGTCCCTTTGATTTATACATTAAATTCATTTTTATTTAGTGGTAGAAATATGATTTATAAGCAAGCTTATGGAAATAACTTGCTATGCTTTGATTTGAGAGCTCAATTAACCATAAACACTTTAATTGTATAGAGTGAAATCTATAAGAGGGTGTCTAGTCTTATTTCATTTGATTTGATGGAATTGATGAGATGCTATATTTCATTTTAAAAATATTTCCTATCAGTGCTTGTTCTCTTAATTGATATTTTATCTTAAACCTTTATCATATATTATCATTTTGGATATTTTTGATGACATGAAATAAGATGAGAGGTTGTTACGAGGATGATTGATGTATTAAATTGATATATACTAAAGGACAAGCATAAGTCTCGTATGGGGTACTTTGATAAGATGTTATATGGTTATGTTAATTGGACTTATCTATTTTGTTTTGGATTAATTTTGGTGCTTAATTGGTGAAATTAATATTTATTTTAGTTTAGGAGGTGACAAATGGAGATTACATCAAATTGGAACATTAATTGTGAAAATAATAAATTTTAGAAAAAGTTGATAGATTACTATAATAGATAAGGCGAGATCACGCCTAATGTCAATTTCACCCCAAGAATTCCAATTCAATTAGGAAACTTATTTATATCCTTATTATGTAGGGATTTGGATTTATTTAGAATAGAATCTCTTAAAGATAGAGGGAAGCTAGGTTTTGAGTAGGAAAAGGGGAGGAAAATGTGATATACACCTTTTCTATCATTCTCTTTCGTTTTCTTTGTTTTTTTTCCTCTTAATCTTTCATCAATTTTTTTATTTTTGGTGTTGGAACTAAAGTCATGAGTGGCTAAATACAAATATTTTGATTCAAGGGGATTCAAAACTCAAGTTGTAACATTGTAAGGTTTGGTTATAAACCTAGATTTTATTTGAATTCAAGCATTCTTATTTTGTGTTCCTATATTTCATGAATAATTAATATAGATTGATCTAAAAAATAATTTAATGTTAATTATTTTTACAGCTATCCATAAATTTAGTGATCCGTAATTGTCATGAAGAATTGGAGCAAGTGGCAAATAGGTTGTTTATGAACTTGTTATAGAATGTGTTATTAGGCTTTTTTAAGGTCATAATCATGTATTTAGAACTTAGGTTTATGTTTTTGTTAGTGTTTTTATGTGTTTTGTTTGATTATTGTTGATTAGGGCAAGAATTTAATCTTAATGAATGTTGCAAAGGATGTTTAGTATGTTTCGATGATGAGTTGAGACGACAAAATTGAAGAATGTTGAAGAAGCTGGAGGAAGAGGTTTGTCATGATCGTGTGCCTACATGATCATTAAATATGTAAGCTGGAGTAGTTTGCAAAATCATGATAGAACATATAGATAGGAGAAGTGCTAAATCGTGATGCTAGATTTTCTAAGTTACGAGATTTTTGTATTTTTTATGATTTAAGCTATTTTTGAAATATAAACAAGTGAAATAGCCCTAGGAGGATCAAGAAGTATAAAAAGGCAACCGAAAACACAAAAAGAGACAATTGGAACATCCAGAAAAGAGATAAAGGAGGCAAAATTTTAATAGAACAAAACTGCAGAATTTTCCTACTTAAAAACAACAAAACATACAAGATTCAATCTTCTGCTATTTCCTTTTCTTTCCTTATTATTCAATGTTGATTATAAACAATTATCAATTTGTTTTATATATGAATTTCTAAATTTGTTTTAGGAAATATTCTTGAATTTTTTTGATAAACTTTTATGTTCTTGATTTAATAAAAATATACTTTGTGGTGGTTATTACACAACAAGATCTAGTACCATAATAGATCTACAAATATCAAATTAATAGGCAATTGAAAAGAGATCTTAATTTTTTGTTAGTTACCTATAGAATTGCTTCAAATCCAATTAGGCAGTTAGGAGGAGTTTTGAGAGATTGAAAGGTCACATTTTAATTCTTAGCTATTTTAATTGAGATTACTTGGTTAGATCTTAAAAGAGCGTAATCATAACTATTAGATATTAGGGTCAAGTATTGTTAAATCAAGAAGGTGAGGTGAAAACAAAATAATGATATAAGCAATTCTTAAGTTGTTATCATTGATTAATCATAAGTTCACTACTGCTCTGTTTATTGTTCAATTGTCAATTTTCTCTAATTTATTTTATTTTCTAGCTACACTTATTATATAAAATTTACCTTAAACAAAGTTTACAAAAAAATTTAGGTGTTTAATAACAATCCTTGTGGTAATGATACTGTTTATATTATAAAGATATGACTTGTATATTTGCAATGGAATAGATTTTTTAAAAAAGCAAACAAACAAATTTTTGTTACCATTGCCAGGGATTGTAAATTTAGTATCTAGTGCAATTTGAGTTTCTTTACTTTAAGGAATTAAAAACCTTTCTTATGTGATTGTAATTGCATGAACACAAGAACAATAAAGGTTTCTAGCAAACTTAATAATACACAAGTTTTACTAAGCAAGAGAAAGAAATTTGAAAAGCAAGATGCCAAAAATCTATAAAAAGATCAATGACAGAAGAAGGGAATCAAGGAGGAAAACAAAGAACCCTTATAGACTTTTATGAGGCTGGGGTTTAATACGAATCAACATGGGATGCAAGATTATTAATGCAGGCAAATAATTTTGAAATTAAACCAACCTTGCTGAATATGCTGCAGATCAATGTCTAGTTTTATGGATTGGCCAATAAGGATACTAATGCTCATTTGGCCAATTTCTTAGAGATATGCCATATGTTTAGATACGATGGTTTATCAGAGGATTTAGCCAAGATAAGGTTATTTCCATTCACACGTAAAGATCAAGTAAAGGTATGGCTGGATTCTCTTAACTTAGAAAATATGACAACATAGTAGTAGTTGGTACAAACTTTTTTGGGTAAGTACTTTCCCTTAGTAAGTACCACAATGATCATTAAGGAGATAACAAATTTCTAGCAAAATGAAAGGACATTATTGTATAAAGTGTGGGAAAGATTTAAGGAGTTGCAAAGGAGCTATCTACAATATAACTTAACCAATGAGTTCATATTACAAACCTTCTATAATAGAGTCAATCCATACCCATAAAAGATACCAATTATGTAGTAGCCGATGGTTCATTTATGAGGAAGACGGTAGATGCTTAAATAATTTATTGGAGGAGATGGAAAATGATAGTTGTTTATGGACATCAAAGAGGAGCAAGTAGCAACCAATTTTTAAAGATCAGAAGGGAATGATTAATGTTGATTCTGTGACAACATTATAGGATGAAGTAGCAAACCTAGCCAAGCAAATAATTATTCTGAACTTTTGCCAGCCCATTGAAGGTGATACAACATGAACACAGATTATACAGTTAAGATGGTTATGTTACAGCTAATTACTTCCTGGTGGACAACAACGATATGAGCAACTAAATTTTATAACAGCAAAACTAGGACATATAGTAATAACCCTTACTCAAATACCTATAATCCTATGTGGAAGAACTATCTAAATTTCTCGTAGTCTAGCAATGCAGAAGATGAAATAAGATTATAAAGCCCGTTAGGATTTTAACAAGATAGGCTTGAGTCATTAGAATCAATGATATACAATCTAATGGATATGTTGACTTCCAAGCTCACAGACCAAGATAAGAGTCAGAAGAGGATACAAGTTCAACCAGATTATGAAGAATCATGCTTTTTGCATTCATAATTTGGAAAGAAGCATGCTTTTTCCATTCATAATTTGGACGTTTAAGTGGGGAAACTAACAAACATTTTGTTTACATGAAGTGTAGGGAGTCTCCTAAATAATATGAAGTCTAATTTTAAGGAGCAATTGAAAGGTATCACACTTGAAAGTAAGAAATAGTTGGAGGAACCAACCAAGAGGAAGGCTAAACCCTACCAACAAGGAAACCAAGAGAAGGAAGATACGAAGGAAAATAAGGAGGAACCACTATATGTCCCAACCTTTCATATGTTCCAAAGATTCCATTCTCACAACACTAAAGAGAATCAAATCAACACTCAAATTTGCAAAGTATTTAGAGAATTTAAAGAAATTGTAAACTAATTTTTCCTTTATAGAAGCTTTGAAGAACATGCCCAAAGATACAAAGTTTCTTAAGGATATCCTGTCAGACAAGTGAACTTAGGAGGACAATCAAACATTCTCTTTGATGAAGAGTTATAGGTATCTAATTACTAGCCACATGCCCTTAAAATTGAAAGATCCAGCGAGTTTTACAATAACTTATAAGGCTGGTAATTGAAAATTTTCTAACTATTGATATGACTTATGTGTAACTATTAATCTTATGCCTCTGTCTGTTTTTAGGAAATTGAGACTTGAAGAAGTGAAGCCAACATCTATACTTATTCAATCGATGGATCAATCAATTAAGGAAATTGTTTAGCATAGCGGAGGACGTGCTATTCAAAGTGGATGAGATTATTATTTATGTGGATTTCATAGTGTTATACTTTAAAGATGATCTATTAATTCTTGGTAGAACATTCACGAATACAGGAAGAACATTGGTAAATGTACATGAAGGAAAATTGATTATTTGGATTGGTGATAAATAGGTTGAATTCAACATAAGTAAGTTGTTAAAGAATCTAAAGGAGGGCAACTCTTGTATGAAAATTAATATAGTTGATGAGTATGTAAAAGAGTAAGAGGAGAACCATAACGAAGACACTAATGTTGAGGTGTGCAAGATGATGAAGAGTTAGAGAAAGAGGAGGAGTTGGGTCAGAAATCTAAATAGGAAATCTTAGCAAGGAAGGAAGCATTCATGCCAATTTTTATTAAGAAATCACCTTAAAACCCTTACTCACACACCTTACTTTTCTAGGTTAGGATCATACTCTACCTATAATAATTTCAAACAAGCTAAATGGGGAATAAGAAAAGTGAGTGGTATAGACAATTAGAAAGAGGATGAGAGCCTTGGGATGGAAAATTGTAGATATAAAAGGCATAAGTTATAAATGGTGAAGTGTAGGATCAATCCTATTGAAGATTGTAAGGCAGTAAGGGAGAGACAAAAGAGATTAAAACCTTATATAAAATAAGTGGCCAAGAAGGAAATTAATGCTTTTCGATGCAGGTATTATTTATCCTATTTTGGATAGTGAATGAGTGATTTCAATGCGATGTGTAACTAAGAAAGGAGAGACGATAACGATGAAAAGTGAAAACAAAACAAGAATATAAGTAATTCCTTAGTTATTATCATTGATTAATCACAAGTTCACTATTATTTCTTAATTGTTTAATTGTCAATTTTCTCGACTTTAGTTTATTTTCTAGCTACACTTATTATATTAAAAAAAGGTTATCCTAGTGCACAAGGCTCTTCGCTTTGCGAGAGTGGGGGAGGGTCATCAATTGTAAACAACCTTCCTCTTCTATTTTATAAAGTGGTTGTCTTAGTAACTCAAACTCGTGACCTTCGGTCACAGAGGAGTAACCTTATCTCCTACACTTATTGTATTGTTTACCTTAAATAAATTGGTGCAAAAATTGTTAGGTGTCTAATAATAATTCTTATGAGAATTATATGGTTTATATTATAAAGATACGACTAGTATACTTGTGATATAAATAGATTTATTTTAAAAATAAAACAAATAACATAAAACTTCTCCATCATTCTTTTTAATTTTCTTTGTTTTTTTTCTTTTAATGATTCATCATTATTCTATTTTTAGTGTTGAAACTAAGGCCATGAGTGGCTAAATCTAAATATTATCATTAAAGGGGATTCAAAACTTTAATCATAACCTTATGAGGTTTTGTTCTAAACTTAGATTTTATTTTAATCCAACTATTTCTTATTTTGTGTTCTTAAATTTCATGAATAATTAATATTGATTAAAATGACAAATTAATTTAATATTAATTATTATATAACTATCCATATATTTAGTGATCCATAATTGTAATGAAGGATTGAAACAAGTAGCAAACAGGTTATTTATCAATTTGCATATTTAACTTAAGAGAAATAAGTAAACTAAATTGAATAGTTGTAACTATCTCAATTGTTTAATTTAGGGTTTGTTCTTTTTCATTAAGTTTTTTTATTTCTATCATTTAATTAATGTGAAATGTTGTCATACCCTATTAATTTATGGTAAGTTTTGGTTTGAATGTTAGGTTTGAATTAATTAATTTAAGAAATTTTGGGACTTATTATGACTATCCTAACAAGTTTCGAACTAACTACTTAAATTGTGAAAATTATTCTTTTTAGAAAAATTATCAAAGTTATAATTGCATGAGATCTTTCCATTAAATTAAAGTTAAATACCATTGAATTTCTCACTTTAATTCTTAGTTGATTTATTTTGATTCCTTATTAAATTTAATTTATTAGCTAATTAATTATAAATTCCTCATTTTGTTTATCAATTGAAATTAAGAAACTAGTTTTTAGTTTTCTTAGGATTCAACTTAGTTTCATGATTGCTATAAGAAGTAAGTAAATTGGAATTAATTTTAAAGGCTGAACCTGATTAAATACAACATTTAAAATCATTAGAATATGATAGGTTGGGATATATTTGATGGTGTTATTAGAATGTTAAGTATAATATAATATTTACCACATTTTAGGAAGAATCCTTATTTATTTAATAACCTTACATGAAAATGATTTTAGATATAAGACTATTAAAGAAAACATTAAGGTTGTAAAAGGCATGATGATTATGATGAAAGCACCAAAATTGATGAAAAATAGCTACAGATTTATAGGGAGCATAAGTGGAGTTAAAGGAAGATACTATTATATTATGGCATATGTGGTTCGATCTTCTCGATGAATGGAAGATGACAAAATTTATAAATTGAGCTTATTAAAGGGTGTTAAACACTAAAATGTAGACTTTTACAATTTTCATGTACTTGGTACAAAGTCTAAGGTGTCCTTTAAGGATGCAATGTTTCACGAGCAACATTTTTTAAGGCAAATATATAAACTTTTTAAGGTTAATATTGAGAAATATTGGTTCTATAATAGTATATGTAAATTAAAACAACCTAAAACATAAGTTTTAGGGGGAAAATTAAATTCATAAGAATAAAATAATGTCAAGAAGAAGCACTAGTATGGCACAACTAAGGATAGACTGAGTTGAAGCATCAAGTTGCCAAGGAGATATAGTTGGGAAGATTTGATTACATAAGCTCTTACCATTAGGGATATGGATCCAACTTCTTTTTAGTAGATTAGGCAAAGTTAGAAGAAAGATAAATTAATGAGTGCTATAATGAAGGATGTGAGATTTCATAAGATTGAAAATTAGTTGGATTTGGTCAGATCTTCTTGAAAAAGATTCCCACTTTGAAGAATATAATAGACATGATAACTAAGCCAATTACCAAATAGAATGTCTAGCATCACTTAGATTTAATTCATGTATAATGGTATTAGGCATGGTTGAAAATCAACTATGTAGAGTACATTCATCAAGGTGGAGATTATTGTATATGACTTATATATATGAATTTATAATCTTGGAGATGTTTCTTATAGTGTATTAGTTAACTATGGTGTATTCACTAAGGTAACAAAATGTTGTATATGACTCATATACGGGGGTGTAATATTGGAGTATTTGAAAAGAACTTGAGTATTTTCTTGGAAATTATTAGTGAATACAACTTAGGATATAGGCGTAGTCCATAGTGTGTTCAATTATAAGAAGTTATATGTGAAGGCACTGACATATTGGTATGATAGAGGTATTCTTAAAGAAGAGACAATTTGATACATAACCATGTCACATACTATATCCAAGTGTCAAAAAAAGAAGAAGAAGAGGATTATAGTCTAGGGACCCCTTTATACCTGAACATATATCCATAAGTGAAGAAATAGTGATTTACACAGCTTGAGAGATGGTTATGGCTATAATAGACAATCATTTTTGAAAACACGTTTTTGGTGGAATATAAGCTCTAGAAGAATTCTCAAACTTATTAAAATCATGGTTAAGTTAGGTTGACTTTGGTAAAAGGGTGAATTGTGTTAATCTATACCCGTTAGAGTTTACAATTAACCATAATTATGTAAAATTAGTCTATATCAAGGAAATATCTAATCTTCATTAAGTTGAGATTTTTGATTAATCAATAAAAATAGTCACTTTGAGTAAGAGTAAAAGACATAAACCTCCTATGTTCTAGTGATTTCTTGCTTTTATACAAATGTATTATTATTGCATACACCATGAGTAAGAAAAAGACATAAATGTGGTTTAAGAAACTAAAAATAATAATTTTAAAATTCTTAGAAAATCCTTTTAGTTTTCAATTTTCTAAAACATACTCATTCTTTTGGACTTTGATTAAAAAATAATGATGAAATATATGTTGTATGAACATCATACATGGACTAATCAAATGTTGCTAACATAGTAACTCAACTCAGTTATTAAACCCCACATGAACTGATTAAACTTGATTTAAATTAATAATTATAGTAAATTATTAGTGCAGACTAGGTTTAATTAGTTCTGTTATAGTTTTAAGAGTTGGGTTAGGTCATCATATGATGTTAATACAACACGTGTTTCATGATTAATTTTTAACTAAAGTCTTAAAAAATGGATTTCTTGAAAAATTGAAAACTTTAACGAGGTTTTTGAAAATTTTAAAGATTTAATGGTTTTTTAAAGTTTGTTAAACCACTGGGAGCTCCATATCTTTTACCTTTTGAGTAGCATTCAACATTGGATTTGTTATACCTCTCTTTACTATATCCATACCCACGGCTTCGTATATATTAATAATGATTAGATTATGACCTTTTCTTATCATTATCATAATTGCCTCCAATCCCATATTTATTGTTATAACCACCACAACTTCTATTTTCCAAGAAACAATTTCTTCATCCTAGTCCTCCTCAATAATAATTACTATATTACTTACTTATTTTTACCACTTGATCAACTTTAATAAAGACTTAGGCTTGCAAAGCCTACTTAATTAGCTTTTTAATTTTTTTCTCATTCATGTGTTGCTTATGGGCTTGTAAAGTGCAAGATACCTTATCAATGATTATTGAGTATCATAGGCTTCTTTATGGCCACCACAAAGTGCTCAAATTTAAGGTTCAACAATTGTAGAAGTTTCTCTATTGTAACTTGATCTTTGCACTCCTTTCCATATACTTTCATTTGATTTTTCAAAGTAAGAAGCCAACTTGCATAATTGGCCATAATATCATAAGATTCTATTTGCAAATTTTGTATTGAAATCTCAAAATTTAAAGTCTCACTTTTTTTACTCTCTTTACACCTTTATATGTTATAACTAAGGTATCTCAAACTTATTTTGATATGGATGCACTTATAATGTTCTTAAAAACTTCATCATTCACTCTTTAATGAATGAAAGATAGGGAATTCTTATCCTTTTTTCTTGTTCTGACAATGGGTAGCCTTTTGTACATTATTTAACACCATTTTCCATGATATCTCATAATTCATGCTCACAATAGGCAACCTTTTTTACATTACTTGTAAAATCATCAAGATCAATTACTATGTTTTTTTCCATCCAAGGTAGGATTAAAAATCAGGTTAAACTATTCATATCTATGACTTTGATATCACTAATAGAAATAGATAAAAAATAAAGAATGTAATTGAAAGTTGAGAGGAATGATAACTTTTTATTTTTGATAAATCGTAGAATTTATTATAAAAAGGAATGATAACTTTTTATTTTAGTAAATCATAGCATTTAGTATAATAACATAGAGCATCAATTTATAAGCTAAAAAACATAATAGAACTGCTACTATTCAACTTCTACATACCCATCATACTAACAAGAGAATCCTAAGGTCAATAATAAAATGATACTTGTAGTTCTAGCTTAGTGTATTATATGGTTAACAAAATAAACATTACTAATGACTTTGAGAGTTTGGTAGTTAATAGCACAATTGTCTGAATAATCATAAGGAGAGATGTTACCTATAACTGAAGTAGGAATATAATTAATAGTATAGATAACCATAAAAGGTAACTTCTCTCGAAAAGGTTTCTAAGTAAGAGGAAAAAAGGAGAAAAAGTAGAAAAGTATCAAGGATGTATATATTTTTACTCATCTCTAATTACGTTGAGAAGTACTTAGACTAGATTTTTGAATAATAGTTCCTTGTTGATTAAGAAATTAGATGAAAGATTTATATTTATATTCCATAACAGTGCATAATATTTTAATTTTAAAGAAAATTTAATTTTGAATCATGGTTATAAAGAGAGAATAGATGGAATAATTTAGACCTATAATATAAGGGATAAATCCGTATATATCTACAAAAGTCATTAGCAAAGATCAGATACTATCACAAGCCACCTCATAGTAGGATAAAATGAAGGTCCTCAGATATCATAATAAATTAAATCAAAGGGAGTTAAAAGGAAAAAATCACTAATAAAAAGGTAAATTATGATTTTGAAAAGTTGGCATGAAATACAATCAAAATTTTCAAACTTGACTTCACGTAAAGAACCATTAAAAATTAATAATCCAATTTTTAATAAAATGATAGAGAATTGGGATTAATGTCAATAATAACCTAGTATAATGTTGATAAAAATTATGCTCATTTGATTTATACTTTGTTTCATCTATCAACTAATCATTTTACAAAGATATGGATTACGAAATTTTATTTTGTAAGAGAACACAAATGTATTTAATTAAGATTGTTTGATTGATTGTTAGATCTAAATTATAGATTCACATTTCAACAAAATTAAGGGTTCGCATTCATTTACACCCCTTATAAATAGTAAATTGCCATCTATATTTTATTGGAACTGATGAAATGGATGTTGTCGTGTTGAATATAACAATCAAACTTTTGAAACAACCAATCTCATTGTCAGATTAAAATGCATCTAACTACTTATAATTGGACATTTAGACAACTAGACTGTATAAAATTTAACAAGGGATGTATGATGAAAAAATTACTACCCTTACACTCTTACGAGGCAACTAGGCTTTTTCGACAAGTTTCTTCTTTGAATATGACATTATATGAAAAATCATGGATCATTTTGTTATGTTTTATTCACACTCCTTTGCCATTTTGATTTCCCATATAATATTATATTTTGTACTCTTTACATGATGGCTAGACATTTTTTTAAAGAAATTAGGTAGTTTTTTAGACACACATTTAATCTTCATGTTCCAACTTGACTTCTTCCTTTTACCAAGTAATCATTTCCTGCTCTTATAATTGATACCAACATTTCATGTATTCTAGTCAAATACGCTAGAGTTTCTTTTTCTTCTCTTTTTCCTACACTAATTTACTAAACATTTGAACCTAATACTTTTTCATTCTCAGCCATTGACATATGTCGCAATAACATATTATAGGTTTTGTCTTGTGCAACAATAACTTGTATTTAAGCATATGTATAGCTAAAGTCAGGTATAAATACCTTTATGCATAATAGTTTAGATATAAATTTTCTTGCTCAAAGATTCTTTTCTTTCTACATAGCATGATAGCTCATTTTTTGATAATATGATAGTATTTTAGTCTTCAAGTTCTTGACTTTTTTCTGGTAATAGATAATTTGTTACCTAAATAGTGCTTGGTATACATCAAACTCTTCTACTAGTCAAGAAAATCATAATAATGTAAATCTCATCTCTTTAACTCCTTTCCACACAACTACACATGTACTAGAAGCTTAACATTGAGTTTTGAAATTCCAAAATTTAAAGGATGAAGACGACTAAAAATTGTGATGTTTTAGTTGTCTTAAGCCAGAACAACATCGTTTCTACTTAAGAGACATTAAGACCTAATTAAAAATTAAGTGTTATGTGCTAATGAATAATTGGTCCATGTATCACAAAGTAATCAAACACATCATTTACATCAAAGTAAAATGGTCCCATAATTGCCATGCTAGCCTAAAATGGTCCCTTTTTCCATGTCATCCTCTATGCCAGCCTATCACATCATCTCCATTTTGCCATATCAGATCATTTCTGATGTCAGTGCTAGATCCTATGTTTACCATGTTAGCTAGTGGCATCCCCCACTTATACACTTTTTGCTGATTCAATATTCACCAACTTTTTTAAGTCAGTTGACTAGATTTTAACTGACCTCTTCAGATATTCTTTTGTCGAATTGATCAAATTACAATTTTACATAAAATTTTCCCTATTTTATGTATTTTTCAGGACTTATTGTTAATGGCTTTTCTTTTATATGCAATATTGATACTTTTAAACTTCATTACATTCCTTAACTAGTTATTGTCATTTTGAATAGATTTAACTATGATCTGTAGGTTGAAGATATGTGTAGCTTTCTTAAAGGAAGACTTATTTCGTAATGTTAAATCGTATATATGGCAGTGTCATCTTGGTCATCTTGTCAATTTTAGAATTAGATTATTAATTTTTAGTGGTTCTTTATGTCAAGTCAAGTTTAAAAATTTTGATTGTATTTCATGCCAACTTTTCAAAGTCATAATTTACCTTTTTTAGTAGTGATTTTTCTTTTTAGCTCCCTTTGATTTAATTTATTATGATATTTGAGGACCTTCACTTCATGCTACTATTAGGTGGTTTGTGGCGGTATATGATCTTTGCTAATGACTTTTGTAGATATATATGGATTTATCCCCTACATTATAAGTCTGAATTATTCGGTCTAGTCTCCTTTTATAACCATGATTCAGAATCAAATTTTCTTATAAAATTAAAATCTTATGCATTATTATGGAATATAAATATAAATCTTTCAACTAATTTCTTAACCAACAAGGAACTATCAATACAAAATCTAGTATGAATATAAATCTTTTGTCTAATTTCTCAACTAGCAAGGAACTATTATTCAAAAATCTAGTTTAAGTACTTCTCAACATAATTAGAGGTGAGCAAAAATATATACATCCTTGATACTTTTCGACTTTTTCTCCTCTCTTCCTCTTACCTAGGAACCTTTTTGAGAGAAGTTACCTTTTATGGTTATCTATATTATTGATTACATTCCTATTTCAGTTGTAGGTAACATCTCTACTTATGATTGTTCATACAATTGTGCTATTAACTACCAAACTCTCAAAGTCTTTAGTAATGTTTATTTTTTTCTTCTTTAACCATAAGTCAAAGTTAGAACTATGAGTATGATTATGTTGTTTCCTAAGATACGAGATAGACTACAAAGGGTAAAAGTATTGGGATCTCTCATCCCAAAACTTTGTATCTCATAACGTGTAACCTTCTAGAAACATAAGAAGTTTTTATCTATTTTAAAATTCTAAGTTAAAGAACCTTTTCTTTGATCCTACCATATTTTTATTTCCTTACATTTCTCTTGTAGGATTACTTTTTAACATTTTTAGCAACTCAATATCATATATTCTTGTTCCATTGCCTCTTCACTAACTGTAGATCCAATACCTCCTCCAAATGATCCTTCTCCATCATCATAACTTCCTACTCCTCAACATGTTCCTAGATGGATTAATCGATTAATCATCTTTCTATCTAACTTCAATATTTTCATATTTGCTACATTATTATTTCTCTATATGAATCACACGCCTATGTTAAGGTAAGCCTTGACCTTCTATGGTAGAAAGTAATGGTAGTAAAAATTACATTGACTTGCTAACCCTAATACTTGGGATATGGATTATTTATCTTCAAAAAATTGTATTGTTAATTGCAAATGAGTTGATAAAATTAAGAATCAAGTTGATGAAATTGAACAATATAAAGCCTGACTAGTTGCTGAAGAATTAACCGAAGAGTACAATATTAACTATGAGGAGATGTTTGTTTTGGTAGCTCATTTGACCTTAATCCAAAATCTTATTGCAGGTGTTCCTAGCAAGTATTAACACTTATTTTAAATGGATAATTTTCCTTGCTTAATTGTAACTTTACATTAAAAAAATGTACATGTAACCTCACTTAGTTATGATCTTCCACCTAATAAGGTTTTTTGTCTTCATAAAGCCTCCACTATTGCTATCCTTGGTTCTTAGTCTAATTCCTATGATCATGTACTTATTCATTTGTAAAACTAATTAAGGTACACTCTTCTTCTCCTTATGTTGATGATATTTTAATTACTAGCAATGACGTTTAAGATATGACAATCCTAATTTTTTATGTTAATAATTTGAGATGAACAATTTAGGTAATCTAAGTTATTTTTCAGTTTTGAAGTCTCTTATGATGAACGTAATTATCATTTGTCATAAGAAAAATATGCCATCAAATTCTTCTCTCATGTTGGTATTATTGACATTAAGATTACTAGCACTCCAATTGAACCCAATGTTCGTCTTTTTGCTATTGATGGGACCTTTCTCAGCGATGGTACTCTTTATCCTTAATTAGTTGCAATATTATATACATCACACTCTTTCGTCCCAATATTGCTCATATTATTCACATTGTCAGCCAATTCATGTAAGTACCTCACACCACTCACTTTTTTATTGTCCTTCGTATCTTTTGGCATATTAGAGATACTCTCTTTCATGGTCTTCACTTTTGTCTTTCTAATCTACTAGAATTAAGAGCATACTATGGTGCTGATTAGGATGGAGATCCAATTGATCCCCACTCCATTATTGGTCCTTGTTTCTTTCTTGGCACATGCGCCTTATTTCATGGTGTAGTGAGAAACAAACAATTATGTCTGGCTTTATCACAAATGCATAATACCGAACTATTGTGAATACAACATCTAAGTTCCTTTGGTTATATTAGCTACTTTAAGATATGAGTGTTTCATCTTCTTCTATAACTCCTCTCATTTATGACAACCATAATACTATACAAATTGATGCTTTTCATGAGCGTATCAAATGTTTTGAGATTGATGTTTAATTTGCTTGTCAACTTATCTTTATTTCATCACAGACTCATATTGTAGATATATTCACAAAATCACATGCATCTTAGTGGTTATATGCATCTTAGTGGTTCCAGGAACTTATTTGTAAACTCAAAATGTCGAGCTCTTTACCACACCTTGAATTTGAGAGGAGATATTTACATATGTACTCATGGCATAACGCTACAGAATGTCTTGTGTAACAATAGCTTGCATTTTGGTATATGTATAACTAAAATAATGTATAAATACCTACTTTTGTATAATAATTTCGATGCAATAAAAATACAAAACATTTTCTTGGAGTTCTTTCTATACCAGTCATTTATAACTTTTCATTCTTTTTTTTCCTAATAATTATTGGCTTTTCATTTTTTATATTTCAATATTTATTCAAATTGTAATACAGTCTCATTTTTCATAGTTTTTGAAACCTAACTTCCAATTTTTTTAATTTTTAACTAATCTCGAATTTTCTGAAAACCATAAAATTAATGTTTAAAATTAAATTCTTCTCTAGAAATTAAAACTAATTTGATATAAATTAACTATGTCCAACTTAGATAAATGATTTATGATACAAAACTAAGGCAATTAAAATTAACATGTAACAAAATTAAATTGCACTAAAATTAATATAAAAATAATGGGTAAAAATATATAATTTAGGTTAAATTTTAAGTTTTTAAATTTAGTCTTTCTTGTAATCTGAAAATAACGTGCACATGTACGTCAAGTAAGGTGGGATCAGTCGGCTGATTTTGTGCATGTCTTTGTCCAAATCGTTCACGAAGCTGTGATAAGTCAGCAGAAGAGATGGCGGTTCTCTTATTCCAACTGTATACCAGAAGCCTCCTGCACGGTTGACCTAATATTTCATCCCAATGAACAGGTGCTTACCAACGTTATAACACCAGCACACCACATCACAATCACAAGTGACTGAAAGAATTTGAGCCAACTAGATTGCTTCCAACCATTTTAGTCCAAATTGTACATTGTGGAAAGAATCGGATTCCAATCATTTTTTTTGTAATAAGCCCGATCTCAAATGAATTACTATCTGTAGTTGTAAAGTATTCATCAGTTGGTATAGAAATAATTATGCTCCACACCCGCCTCTTTTGAGGATTTTGTGTATCAGAAAGTTTAAGATAGTCCATAACTGTGTTTAAAACAATTCCACTGTGAGATTAGAATTTAACGGGAGGATGTGATAGTAAAAGATATTCTTTTTTTTCCTTAAGATAATTAAAGTTTTATTTTCTATTATTTAAAAATCTTTTAATACCAAAAATTGGACGCTAGCAAGTTACCATTACCTGTCGCCAACTACATTTAAGGCTGTAAGGAAATTAAAAACCTTTAACAAGAAGATTAAAACATTATTCAAAGGATGTGAAAAACGAAATGTTAATGTAAAATATTGATGGAGATTAGCTATTAGTTTTAGACCTGTAGTGGTCACATTCACAAGCGTGCCACTTCCCATATAGGGATTGGCTAACCAACATAAATTGACTAATATATTTGCATTATTTAACAATATTTTTAGACGGTTTACCTAATGTCCTTGCTTCAATTAAAGTAATACCCTGTAATATGGAAACATAACTCCCTTTTTTTATCAATCCTAATTCATTAGATAACCATATCGTTTGGAACTAAATACCAAAAAATGGTTCCAACATTTATAAAAGTTGTGGATGTTTAAGATGGCCTTATTATAAAATGATCAGTTGCGTGCATGCATTGATTACGTAAACACATAAAAACAAAAAAGAATCATGTTAATCACGATTACATTAGACTAATCCACCGGCGATTATACCAACATAAAGTGATTATACATAAAAGACAAAGTATATCATTTCTCTATGCATTTCTATAAGGTTCAAAGTAAGCCTTAGATTGATCTAATACTCTTTAGAGTTGATTTTACAATTATTGCAAAGTAAAGGGTGCCATAATTAATTAATCTGAACCCTGTAAATACTAAAAAATAAACCACTTAAATCTCTCCTTATAGTCTTGTGGTTGGGTTTTTTTTTTCCGCAAAAGTCCATTGGCCAATTGTTGGTAGCACAGCGAGGATTAATTCATCATCATTGATCAATTAAGTTGAAAGCTCATCTTTGACCCTCTAATAATAATTAATTCAATTTTGTATAACTTGACTTAATTCTACAAGTAAAATTAAACAGTACATAACTATTGGACACATGTATCTTTTTATTGTTGTAAAGAATACCTTTGAACGGATTTATATACATCACGATTCTTAGTCACATCGTGTTTGAAGGGTAGCGCCCCATACCTACATTGGAGAATCCTAATGGATTTGGATTTTTCATAATCCAAGAATTGAGGTTGCAGTCAATCTAAAATTTTACTCCATTTCGATGAAATTCTTTCATAGTTGAACTTAATCTTCGAGATTAACATTTGAACTTGTATTTTTCTTTGATTACCACGTAACTTGGCAACTATTAATGCTTTTGGTAATAAGAGGGACCATGTATATTTTACAAAGATGGTCTGTAATATATAAGTTTTACATTCATACCAGGTAACAATCACATAAGAAAGGAATTTCATCCGTTGGTAATTGCACAAAAACAAATCAAATTCATTTTCTAAGATGATCTTAATTGCCAACAGAGCAATGCCCCTAATTCGTCACTTTCAAGCATGGGGAATTTTTGGCGTATAATTTACAACCTACACAGACTAATATATTTTTACTTGTTTTTTTTTTAAATGGAGGCTAAAAGCTTGAAAAGAAAGAAATACAAATACACAAAATTAGAAAGAACATAAACAGGAGTATAACCACACCAATTATATCCCGACGAAAAAGTGGAGTTAGACTGCTTGACAGTTGTGGTAGATATGCAAAATCACCATATACAGTTAATCCAAAGTTTACTAACTAATTCGCACGCGCATTCCCTTTTCAGTAGACATGGCGAACAATGATCTCACAATATGACACGTACATCTGCAAATGGCACGCAACAGAGAGGTGGTGCGATGGGAACAGGTTGAGACACGGTTGTCAGTGTTTTTAGATAACCGGTTATCACTGTTTTTACTTGTTAGTGTTTACATGTAAGGTAGCATAAAACCGGTCAAAGTGTTAGTAACACACCTTATATAATTTGGAATTCCCGCTAAACATGAAACAATAAAAGTCAACGCATGCAAACTTATATTTCACGATGAGTTGGAGGTTCAGAGACACTAACAAGGAACAAATTGATCGAGGATGGAACACTTCAACATATACATATTTCAAACCGAAACCAGGAACAACTATTAAGTATTGGCATACCCATAATCACAGTCACAGTTTGATAACCAGCACAGAAAGAAAAATGCGTAACATGAGAAATAAGGTGACCCACGAGAGACAAGGAGCGAAGTACTAAATAAGGGAAATAAACAACATGAGCAAGAACAAAAAACCTAGTAACTTAGATCAACCCCATGATTATCTTCATCCATCCACATCAATCTTGGTGGTACAGGACATGAATCTTCGGAACAGAGACAGTAAGGCAGCAGATGACAACTCTTTAGCCCTCCTCAAACTTTTGATTTTGTTAGTAGCTTGATTTGTGGTTTCCTCTTGCTCAGAACTACTGTTACTGCTCTTTATTCTTGTAGCCGTCATCATTCCTCTTCCCTTGATCACTACACTTGCTCTAACTCTTCCAAAGCACTTCTTGGTCTTTAGTCCAACACTTTCCTTCTTAGTAAACTTGTAGCTTCTCAAGTATAGCTGCCGGCAAGAGACGCTGTCGACCACCCTGGGATGTCCCTGACCACCGTAGTACCCGGTTGTCGACCTGGGGAACTCCCCGCTGTAGTAGTATTCCGGCCACTTGTTGAGGTTCACATAGGCTCGTCGATTGGGTACGCGAGTGTCCTTGATGATACTATTAGACATGCAAGTTTGCGCCATGATAACTAAGGGTTTCGGAGATAGTAGTCACAACCACTAGTTCATTGATCAAGTAAAGGACGATAAATGGGAAATGCGATGAGATTGTTGCTAGCTCGGAGGTTCTTGTCTTGCATAGTGGAGTCTAGCATTTGGGGTATGTACGTGTGGACTGTCCAACTAATTTCTAATTTGGCTCCATGTAATTTATAAATATATAAGTTAAGATCATTCATTTTCATAAATAATTTAAGTACCTAAGAATCAAGGTTAGAAGTTCATCTGATTTTGGGTATGTGTAATTTGTTAGGCAAGAATTAGATAAAAAGGATCGTTTAACATATATTATAAAATTTCAAATAAGATAAGGTTAGCTTTATCTATTAGGTATAGTAGGTTCATTACGGGTTAACAAATATGTCAATGAAAAAGTTTAGATTTAGTAGTAAGTCATTTTGTTTTAGACACAAATGAGTTGGATAAAATGAGAGTCCTCTTTAACATGATATTAGATTGGTAGTCAATAGTAAGATCTCGCCTGCCGTCACAAGAGAGGCTCAATTCTCAACGGAATAGGAGTCTCCTTCTTTTCTTTTCTTTTGTTTTTTTTCCCATAAAATGACTATGGTCCACACATTGAGATCAAAATTAATTTAGCCATGAAATTTAAAACAAAATTCTTATTATTAATTAGACAAAATCCTTTACCGTTTAAAATCATATGTTCCCTGAATTATTGATTATGGGACGAGGAGTGACAAAGACTTGGGCTCCAAAATCGAGAGGATTTGGGGCCGATCACATATGCATTGATTTCTCGGCCTTAAAGAAACTGCCTACTGCCATGTCTTGGAAAATGGGTCACGTCTATAATGTAAGAAGAGAAATCCATTCACTTTAATTGGAAACTATTAGTGCCTTGAGGGGGAAGTTACGCATTTGCCTTGATGAACTAATTATAACGCGATCGGAATTTAAATTGCAAGGGAAAACTTTCCTGGTAATATTTATATGAAACTGTTGATTCTAATCCACATTTGATATTTCATTCACGGTAAATTTATTATTTGGTTAACCCCTAAAGTAACATTAATATGATGTAAAATGTTTCTTAATAAGAAAGTTGAAACGACATTCAACCTGTACTCTACAATAGTCTTATCATATTTTGTATCATTACTCGTCATCAAGTCTTCATAGTCATCCTAAAACTATAAGTTTAGCCTTTATATGAAATCGGCTTGAAGCCTTAAATTCATCTCAATGTCGTGAAGCCACAAGAAACATGCGCTTGACCAATGCGCATAAAGATTCTTTTTTTAAAGAAAAAAATTCAGATTACTGGTCCAAACTTTCTGACGAATTGCCTTACAATTTGGTCATGTTTCTTTTTGGTCTCTCATGAACTGTGGGTGTATTATTATTATTATTTTGTGTGAAATGTAAGTGTATTATTTAATTGTGAAAGATACTCGGCCAATACCATAGATGACTGATTTTTCCAGTGTTCTCTTTGTGACTGATTTTTCCAGTGTTCTCTTTGACTATGAGATGATATGAGATGAAAGCTCTTAAAAGTCAGATCAGGTCTATTCAATTGTGAAAGGTACTCGGCCAATACCATAGATGACTGATTTTTCCAGTGTTCTCTTTGTGGCTGATTTTTCCAGTGTTCTCCTTGACTATGAGATGATATGACATGAAAGCTCTTAAAAGTCAGAAGAATGTGATTGATTGTATCAGGTCTAATGTATACCAGTCTATGCATGGACAGAAGATAAAGTAAAGAAGATAAGGACTCCATCTCCATGATAGAGGAAAAATAAAAAAGCAAGAATCGAAACTAGGGTAAAGTAAAAGGGCAAGTGATTGTCTGTTAATCAAGTTAGTACGAGTTATGTGAACATTTATGTTGAACTAGAACATGCCAGCATTGTTTACTGTTGCTGTGACCATTGAAAGTGAAAGACGACAAAAGGGTACCTATCCAGCTTAATATTGAGGCCATAAGTCCTTCGCACTTTGACACCATCAAAATTTGGCTTCCTTCCCAGTGGTGTGAGCCAGACAACGTGTGTACAACCATCACGTGGCTCTTTTATATTTGTAACCATCAAATTTTCGTACGTGACCTCCATTGCGTGTTTTAATTATTGTATTTTATGTTTATAGGCTAGTCTCACGGTCCTGAAATTGTCAAGCACTTAGGAGCTAGTGGAAGAGAGAATGCAACGACTGGCGTTCTCTATAGTTGTTCGTTTCTCTTGTTCAAGCAACATGATATCTCTATTCAATGCATTCCCAGACATAATACCGCTGAAAATTTGAACAAGGTATGAAGAGGTTTGCTCTTTTTGTAACTTGGTATTGCTTCTCTTCTTTCCAGTTTTAAAAATGTTAAGATATTAAACATTGAAAACATAACAGTTTTTCCTTAATTTTTAAAACTACGTTCATATTATAAGGGCTGTGTTAACATCAACGGGGGAGGAAAGATGGGGTAGATATCGGCTGTTTTCACATTGACATCACCAATAGTTTGTATTTTTTTTCTCCCAGGCCACAAGGTTCCAAAACTTGTATATATCACGACAGAAATTCCAAAGACTCAAATTGCTATGAGAAGAAAGCCTAGCCAATGACATTTTAATCAATAAATAAAGACCAACGGATAAAACTCTAAAGTCCATCCATGGTTACTATACTCTTAGCAGGTGATTAAAATCGGCAAACTTAAAACAAACTGTTGAAATCATTTTTCAAAGCTCTAATATTTATATCACTTTTAAGTTCTTTGTATTTTGAAGTTGACACTACAACAAACTTAACATTTAGCGACAAAAACAAATGTCGCTAAACAATAAGAAATCAATATTGTCACTGAATCTCGGTAATAAAACAACATTTGCGACGTTTTTTCAAGGTCGTCGCCAAAATATTTTTTTGACAGAAATAATTCGTCGGTAAAAAATATAACCGACAAGAATAATGAACGTCATATATAGTTTTGTATGACGTTTCTTTTTCGCAGGTAAAAATTTTCCCTACTAATCTACATTCGTAGGTAATTATTTTTAGTAAGATTTTATTTTGGCAACAGAATAGTTTTAACTACTAATTATTTGTTATAGCATTTTAGAGACGTTTCTAGAAACATAAGCAAAAATATTTTGTGATGATTTTCATTTTGGTAGCTAATAGTTATTTGTGACGATTTTGGTTTTGTAGCAATGTAGTTGTAGCAAAATGGAATTAACGACGTTCTGGTATATGTAGTTAATTGCTTTTTGTGAAGATTCTATTTTGGTAGCTAATAGTATTTAGTAACAAAATATAATTTTGAATTTAAATATTATTATAATTGTTAAAAATGAATTTATTTTAATTTATTACAATTTTAAGACAATTTGAAATATTTAAATTATTTATTTTATAATTAATGTTAGTAACATATTTTTAAAATAATAACAAATAAAATAAAATAAACATTAAACATGGAATGTATTTTATAAAAAAATAATTACAAGCCTTACACAAACTAAGACTTCTCATTGTCATTATTGACATATGCTGAGCCTAATAATAGTTTGACCATCTTTTTAAGCTTATTAACTTCTTTTACATTATGATTTAACTTATCTTCTGTACGTTATAACTTATCTTCTATACATTGTAATTGAGTCTTCAGTGTTGGTTCTTCTCTTGAAGCACCATGACATATATTGGTCGTGACGAAGAGGCACCAACAGGTCTAGGGTCATACCCAAGACCTTTGATATAGTCCGATCGTATACCAAAGACATTGCTGCAAATGTCATCGACATTGGGTTGATTCCCTTAAGTCAATGACGTCTGCAACAACCCCTGCTTCTTGTCCTATAATTTAAAGTAGAAAATCGAGTTAACTAAAAAATTATTACTTACTATTCCACAGAAAAATAAATTGTAATATTAATTTATTTGTACTTACATAATTACTTTGTTCCTTTTCAAATGTCTAGCCTTGACCTTCCTTCTAATGTGTGTGCTTATATAATGTGATCCTATCACACTCTTGCCCTTGGAGTTGTATTTGACTCTATAATATGAATTTAAAAAATTATAACCAATTAGAATTTATTGTATTAAAAAATAGAATAATAAATTGAAAATATTACACATACTAGTTCTTGTCAGACAACGACCAATGATCTGGAGCCGGTGTTATGAGAAGTCTTCATTTTTGCTCTATTGGCCTTGACATTCTCACACTTTCCTAAATTAAGAGAAGTGGTTATGAGATGTATAAACATAATCAATGGAAGGAAATATGAAGAGGAAAGAAACAAACCTAAACCTTCACTGAAGCCCAATAATCACACATTCCATTCTAATTTTCTTCAGTCACCCGTTTCGGAATATGTCTCCTTGCCTCTTCATTGGAAGAGAAAGACTAATAATATTTATGAAGTCGATATCGATGATCCTTCACCCTTTATATCAACAGTGAACTGACACTGCTTGAAACCTCAGACATGTCGATATCAAAAGTATTGAGCTTCATCTATGAAAAACACGTATAAGTGAAGTTATTATTTTAGTTAAGTAAAATCGCAATACATAGAATGAAATGAATTGAAATATTATCGAAACTATATGCAAAGTATTTTGCAGCAAGTTGTCTTCCTTCAACTGCCTGACTTGCTGAAGGCAAGGCAACTCATTTCGAGCAATGACGTCCAATTCACTAGCCAATTTTGTAGCTTAGATCTTATCCACTGGGCATCGTTGCGTAGGGTCAATCATCACTGACAACTTGGTATTTATTGCAAGATTCATCCATTGCAACTCAATTCCTTTTGTCTTACCTCTACCTCGTTTTCTAATGCTAGTAATGGAACCTGAAAAAAAAAACATCATGAGAAAAACACACTAAACATGTAACGAGAGCATAAATGTAAATATGTTTGGTTATCAATAATAGACCTGAAGATCCCTTATAACTACCAGACGATGTTGGTAAAGTTTGTTGCTGACTTTCCTCATTCGATGATGCAATTATTGGTTGTCTGTGGGAGAAACTTCATCCGTCATTACCACCATCTTTCCTTTGTTTCTACCAGGTGCCATTAGAATGAACCTGTGTAAAACATCAACAACATAGGACAATTATCTTCTTAACATTTCAAACAACTAAAACAATTTATTTATATAAATCATCATGATTAAGATTTTGAAAATCAACATCCGAAAAAACATAAGGGAAACATTAAAAATATGCTTATATTCATCGTAAATTAACATAACTAAAACATCAACATCATAAGAAAATTATCTTATTAACATTTGAAACAATACAAATAATGAAGCTTACATTCAACCATCATGACCAAGATGAAGAAAATCATCATCATTAAGTATATTATCGTTTGATTCTTCATCACTAATATATTCAAGCAAAGTATCGTCATTGTCATTAAAGTCATCCTGATTATAATCTTCATCTGTTTGTAAGATAAGATGGGGTTGCATTTCATCTAGTTGAATTATGTTGGGCTCGACCTCTCTCCTATGGAATGATGATATATTTTCGTCTTCTATTGGAATGCCTTTGTTATTGATTTCTAATCCAATATCTTGATAGAATTCATCAGCATCCTCATCCGATTCACCAATATCTCTTTCATAAAAATCAAATACATTCATTTGTTAAAACTTTTGAACAACCTTCCAATTGCTACCCAACACAATATCGTTGACGTAGAAAACTTGTTTGACTTGACTTGCAAGGACAAAAGGATCATTATCATACCATGTCTTACTAACATTTATGCTAGTAATATACCTGTTCACTCTTATGTCAGTTAGATCAAACTGTTTCCATTTAAGTAGAACAAATTTCTTATCCTTGATGTAGTGCAACACTGTAATTTCAAAGATGACATTGTATAAGTCAATGATTTCGTCGTCATAACATTATTTAACAACAACCCCACTATTTTGACTTCTAACTCGACTATCTCGATCTTGTATGTTATATTGTACCCTATTAACAATACAATCTGTATATTTCTTCCCACAAATATGAGGCCCATATGTCAAACTATATAATGTTATTGTTGCTTCTTCCACGTTATGGTTATGTATCCGTATCATCTGTACGACAAATTAAAAATAAATATGAAGATGAGACATATTCTCATATTTTCATAATATGTAATTAATATAAAACTTAGTTGATTTCTAAACCATGATACAAAATTCAGCATATGTCTTTCTGCAACATTAATGATCCTTTTGTTGTGAATTGTGTCTTTTGCTCTCTATTAAAAAAAACACAGTAAAATCTTAGAGTTAATGAAGGAAATTGTAATATGATTTTTTGAATGAAGATGAATGTAAGTATTCCATGTATGTATCGACGTTCTCGCAATTGTTCAAAACTTACTAATGGAAAATTCCAAATTCGTCTTTAATTAACTCCACATATTTACCCATACTAAGTAGCCTAACTATTTGGGAGAAAATCGACAACCCACCATCGACATTAAAACCAAAGTTACATTTTGGTCTATTAAATCTTGTCTCCACATTAGTTAAGTACATTAAACAAAAAGTCAAACATTCATTTGCTATATAAACGTCTACAATAGACTCCTCTCGTCAAGCTCTATTACGTACACAATGCTTAAGAGAGCATAAGTACCTGAACATAAACAGTTATACACTTAGGAATTGTTACAAATAAATAACATAGGAAAAACTTGTTTAATTTAATATGAATTAACTTTTATTCGGAAACATCCATCGAAATTGAACTAGTCCACAAAGTTTTGCTTCATATGGTATGTGAATTGTCAAATGAACCATAACATCAAAAATAATGGGGGGAATAATAGTTCAAGCTTATATAGAATCAATGCTATGTCTTTCTCAATTTATCAATCTCTTCAACTTTAAGTGTCTTGCAACATAATTGCTTAAAAATGTCTCCCACTTGACCTAAAGTAAGGGATGCATCCTTCTGCAAACATCAACGTATTCCAATAGGAAGTAGTTGTTGCAACAGTGCATGACAATCATGACTTTTTAACCTTGATACTTTTCCCTCTTTAACATTCACATAACGACCTATATTAGATGCATACCCATCAGGAAATTTGACTAACTAGAGAAACTGAGAGAATGATTGTTTCTCACATTTTGACATGTTGTAACAAGCAAGGGGAATAAAATATGAACCATCATCTCTTCTTCTCAAATGCAAATCTTTTCTAATATTCATGTCTTCCAAGTCTAGTTTAGCATTAATAGTACCTTTGGATTTCCCATCAATTCCTATGACAACCCTTAAAATGGCCTCACAATCATTTTTCTCAATATGCATGACATCAAGATTGTGCCCCAATAGTAATTCCTTCCAATGTGGCAAGTTGAAAAATATGCTTTTTTTAGTCCAATCTAGTTCAATATCATTTCTCTTATGCTTTCTATTAGTTAGGTGTTTGCCAGGTGTAATGTCACCTAAATGTGATAGCTGGTAAACAATATCATCACCCGACAAATACAACGAAGCTTCACCCAACTCAACTGTGCCATTAAACTGCTTAATTCTTCGCCATCTATGCCTATGCTCTAAATAACGACGATCACTCGTATAATATATTTTACTTTGTATCCTTTGTGAATATGTTTAATGATTATAGATAAGACAAGCCATATAACCTTTAGTGCTCCATCCCTACAAATTATCATAAGCTAGGAAATCATTTATAGTCCACAATACAGTAGCATGCATTATAAATGTGTTGTCTTCAATAACATCAAAAGTTTCTAATCCATATTCCCACAGATCATTTAAGTCATCAATTAATGGTTGGAAGTAAACATTGATGTCCTTACTAGGAGCAATAGGTCTTGGAATAAGTAAAGACAATAATATAAAAAGGCTCCTTCATATACTTCCATGGAGGTAAATTATATGGGACTAGAATCACCGGCCACATGCTGTATGAATTACTCATATTATCGAAAAGGTTATATCGAAAAGGTTAAATCCATGTGAGCCAATCCAAGTCAAACATTATGAAAATCTTGTCCAAACCATGGGAACTTTCTATCAAGCTCTTTCCATGCCATTGAGTCTACTAGATGATGTCCATGGTTGTTTTTGTTGACATAAGCAGCATTTGTAATTGTGGTTTAATAGGAAAGTATCGAAGGATTTTCATCGGTATATTTTTTCCTCTCCCATCATCCACCTGCCACCTTGATGTACCACAAATAGGACACTCCTAAAGTTCTTTACTTTCCTTCCAGTAAAGAACACAGTTATACTTGCAAGCATGAATTGAAATATATCCCAATCCATGGTCCCTTAACAGTTTCTTCGCATCACAGTAAGATTTTGGTAAATTATGTCTTATAAGTAATGCATTGTTTAGTAAGTCAATTAACATGTCAAACGACTTGTTACTCCATTTATTATAAACCTTCAAATGCAACAACTTCACAACAAATGAGAGTTGAGAAAAATTAAAGCACTCCAGATATATTGTTCTTGAGCAGCTTGCAATAACTTCCCAAAATGATCTTCTGTCATACTACCAATTATATTAGGCATTCCTATTTCATTCATAGTCTCCACATAATTTTGAAAATCATCTAACATCTCATCAATCCCATCATCACCATCATCATTCACATCACAATTATCAACATCATTATTGCAACTATCATCATAAGATGTACCGAAACTTCTACTACAACTTGATTCCTTACATTCACCATAATAAAGCCATGGACTATAGAATTTGTCTATGCCTCGGATGAGCAATTGATTATACACAACATCTTGACTTTCGAAGTCCACATTTAAGCAATCAATGCATAGACAATGAATACTACATTCATCACCCATTTGATCTTTTACAAATTGCATGAAACTCTTAACTCCTTCTATGTATTCAGTTGACCATTTTCGATGAGACATCCAACTCTTATCCATTTAGCTATACAATACAAGAAGATAACAGAGTTATAACATCCATTTTTCATTTTATATGATGTTTAAAAAAACCTATGTTTAATATCACATGTAGTCAACAATGTTGTATCAGTTTATATGCACCAATTACATACACAATATACAACAAAATGAAATGACAATCTATATATAAAACAATAAAGGTTAGTACTAATTCGCATACCTAAAGATGTATAGTTGTATACAGTTAACTTGGGTTGTTTATGTTGTTGGAATAGAATAGGACACTCTGATACAAATTTACAAAGATAGAAACAAGAAAGGGATTAAAATCGAAACAATTTTCTTGGTTTCGGACTAAATGAGGATGTCACACAAATCATGCGGTTTTTGGCTCCAAGCAAAAAGAGGAACACAGAATCTGCAAAATAGACAAAGGATTTGGTGAACAACAAAATCTATTATAAAAAATTGAAAACCATGAATTAAAGGTTAAACAACCTAAAATCATATTTAATAAGCATAGATATTATAATGACATAATTTATAAATATCTAACTTGAGCACAAAGAACAAAGATTAGGATATGCCAATAATTAAGACTTAGAAGAAAGAAGTTTAAAGAATTTCAATGTTAACCCACCTTAGGCATTTATATAAAGAAAAATTTGTCTCTTTTATGTTACCTAATTAATGTGGATAATGGTACCTTTTGTACATAAAAAGTTGTATTGTTTTGATAAGGTGGTAATGTTTTTTATAATAAAATTGATAATTTTTATGAAAAAAAAGAATTGCATTAATGGCCATAATGAAGATTTCTAAGGTTCTTATTAGCTTAACTGTGAATATTAAAGTTTCGAAACTTAATCTTAAATTTGAAGGTAATGTAAGTTTCTAAACTTTATCTTTGTTGACCCCTATTATCAACTTAAACTTATAGCATCCTGGTCAAAATAATGGCAAAGCGAAGGATTAGTGGAAATGAAAATGAAAGTAGAACATATATAACAAAAACAATTGTTTTTATCTATATAGGATTTTAAGCTTATCAATGATGCTTTCTAAGGTTTTCTTCATTTTCTTTAGTTTTTCTTAAATGAGAAGCAATAGGCATATAAAAATAAGGTTATCTAATTAGGAGAATTCATACTAAAAAAATTCTCTCAAAATTGTTATGTTTATGCCTTTATATAGAAGAAAAAATACAACTCATTGTCAATTAAAATTAACCTTTTGCATACTTACGAGTACAATTATTGAGAAACTAATGCAAGAGATTAAAGAAAAAGGTTGTTGGTTACAACTTACATGGCTTTATGCATTTTGTGTAAAGATAAAAGGGTAGTGATATATTCTTTTGAACATTCATACAGGTTATGTTTTTACTTTGAATTTAAACTTGCATCATGTAGATTGTAGATTTCTCTTTCAATAATTTTTCACTTTCTTTTCTATGCTTATCATCATCGATCATCTTTCCTGAACATAAACAGATTACATGTGAAAACAAGTGAAATTTTGGGCAAAAAATGAAACAGAACGTTGGACTAGGACTTTCAACGAATACCTTGTAAGCAGAACATAAAACACACCAAACTTCAACCATTCATTCATTCTATTCTCTTTCTTCACCATCATTAACACATTTCAACACAAACCCAACAATATAGATGTTCAATCCATGCAAACAATCCAAGAAATTGAAGAAACCACTATAGTTTTAGATTTGATATCATTAACAAATTCAAAAACAAACCCATAACAAATCTAAGAAAACTTACCAGCTTCAGCTCAACTCTATGAGACGATAGATGGGGGAAGATAAGAACAGAAAATCGAGAAGAACATTAGAAGGGGGATTTAAAATTGATTAAGTTTGAGAGAAAAAGAAGGAATGACACCGGGGGGGGGGGGGGTTGCAGGTTTGATTTTTAGTTAGTTGGGACGATGTCATTTGTCGATAGACAAACAATTTTTTAATCATTGCAAAATTAAGTGACGTAAACAAGATTTGACGTAAAATGTCAATCCTTTAGCTACAATATATGATAACCGTCACCAATACGTTTGGAAAAATGCGAAAAACGACATAGTTATATGATTATGATGTTGTACATTTTGTGATGAAAGTAATATTCGTTGCAAAATTCTACGCTTTGGCTACGAAACACCTATAGCATCACAAAATGTACAACATTTTGCTACCAATATGTTAAATTGTCGCAAAAATTGTTTGTTTTACCTTTTTCGATGGTGCCAATTTTCGTTGCCTAAAAGTATAATTTCGCTACGAATGTTAGACAACATCGCCAAAACCCAAGCATTTTCTTTACTTCTTTGTTTTTCTTAATTAATTAGCATATATGAGTTTTGATAAACGTCACCAATACATGTTTTGATCCCGTACATTTCGCTACCAATTATGTAAAGCGTCGCAAAGACCCTACCATTTTCCTTACATACTTAATTTTCTTAATTAATTAACATATATGAGTTTTTCCTGTTACTAACAAGAAAATGAAAATTTAGTCTTCTTACTTATCTACGCAATTGTTCTTCATTTGCTTTTTTTTTTTGGAATGAGTAATCTTTAAATATAATTTGTTAGAAATAGTTTTATAATTATATTGCAATGTCTTGGAAAATTATTGCTATTTGTTTTTTAAAATTACAAAAGGTAAAATGTTTAATTTTTCAAATACATTTTTGAAATTATGATAATGAAAATATATAATTTTCATTTTATTGTAAGTCAATTTTAATTACTTGAACAGACAATAAATTAATTTATTAGAAATTATTTATGAACCGGTGGGCTTTAGTGACAAACCATGTATTAGTTGCTACATTTGATGATTGTAAACTAAATACAATAAATCATATCAAATTAATTAATACCACTTCCAAACAACTGCAACAAATAATAAATGACATTGTTTACATAAAATAGAGAAACGAGGTCATTTTGTATTGGTTTTCAAAGACAAAAAATATAAAAGCCTACTCCATTCTCGTTCAAGCCGTCTTCCCAAATCCAAAAATCTCTTGTTGACAACTTTTTGGGTTTTGTGTTCTGCTCATCACTGTCAAAGGCCGATTATTCACTGAGTTGATATTATTCTTCTATTCTATTGTGAGTTATTGTGATTATTCTTTTGCTCTTTTATTCTATTGTGATTATGTATGAGTTGCGTTTATGGTTGTGTTTTAAAGATGATTTACTATCTATTTTTGTTATTTGTTTATGTCTGCCTTCCCACCAACGCTTAACACTTACTCTCATCAAAGCTTTCTTTCTACATTGATGAAATTGTTTCAAGAGTAGGGATGGCAATGGGTTTTCAACTCGGTTAATATCTGCACCACTCGATGGATATCCAAAAACTCGAACAATACAATGGATTTGGATATGGGTAGTAAATCGTAAAAACCGATGGATTTTAAATGGATAATGGATTGAGTCGTAAAAAATGAATATGGATACGGGTTGAGTAATACCTGAACCGAACCCTATCCATTGCCATCCCTATTCAAGAGTATTTTACTTTTATTCATTTCCAGTAATAGTAATATAGAGACATATAGATAATATTATATTTCTGTACATCAAGAACTTAGTCATGTCTTAAATACTTTAACTTCTAAATTTTGCATATGATAAAAATTACAAAATGAATTTTTGAAATGGTAGTAAGGGTAATTTCATATCACTAGGCATATTGAAGATGTATAAGTGCTAAACTGAACTAGTTTCCGTTGTCATCATTTTATTCTAAATCGAGTTTTGCAAAATATATGTCTTAACGTTATTAATCAAGGAATGTCGATATGGAGACTAGTTTCGGATTAATTCATTCCGTTGGGAGGAATTTGACAAATTGTCCCTACTGATAAAACCAAAAATGAAGAAAAAATCTCTACTTTATATACTAATCATCATTTGCCTTTCATGGCTGATCTTCTACTTCAAGGTGTTTAGTATCATCCGAACAATGTCTCTTTCCTTATTATGTACAACTCATTTCCTTTTATGAAGCTATTATATATATGCACATTAGATAGTTTATACTACATATTGTTTTAAGCTTCTTTGAGTCACGAAAAAGACATGTATGGCCATGGAGGGAGAGCGATGTCACAATAGTTCGTAAAGGATTAGGGAAATAAGTTGTTTTGGAAAATTCATCAATTCCAAATACTTCGTCTACTCATGCATATATGAATGTCATTCTAATTTCAATTCATTTAATGATTTAATAATATGACAATATCTAACTTCTATACTGATTATGTTTTAGGTACTAAATTGAGTGACTTATTCACTACATCTTCTACAAGTTTAGCTATAGCAGAGAAGCTATTGTAAGAGGGTGTGAAAAACCCAACACTTGAGGGAACAATTGTTACTGTTCCAATTGGTACGTTCAAAAGTGCAATTGGTATGTTCGAACATGCAAGGACCCTTCTCGGTAATTTAAACATGGGGACCCATTTACTTTTACCGACTCTCATGTTACTTGGAACCCAAATAAAAAATTATATCATTGTCATTAGGGAGTCAATCAAATGAACTTAGCTTTAAAGTTGATTTATTGTTGTATCTGTAATAATTTGTCAAACAACATATCTACTACTTAGGGGTCAAGTTGCTTACTATTGAATGTGGATTGTTATTGTTCTGATTCTATGACTGTATGAATTTGGTAACTTCTAATTCAAAACTTTGCATTACTCCATATATCATATTATCACATTGATAAATTTATTTAAAAATTTTATAACTTTTTTTGCAATATTAGTAAATACTAATGATTAATTAATACTACTATTTAACACTTGAAATTATATTGTGAGTTTTTTTTTCAATAATACATTGCAAACATTCAAAACAAATCTCCAATAAAACATATCTTAACTATGATAGATTATAAAAATGTTAGTTTAATAATTTTGGAAAATGTCATACATTTAGTGACGATTTACATAATTCGTCGCTGGATGCTTGACATTTAGTGACGATTTTAAAAACTTGTCACTAAATGTTTAAACTTTTACGACCAAATAAATAGTTCATCACCAAATATGGACCCTTTGGTGACGATGGTGACGATTTAAAAGATTCGTCACCAAATGTTTGATTAATTATGGTGACGCTTTTAGAAAGTGTCGCCATATGCTTATTTAGCGATGAATATCTGGAATCGTCACCAATTGTGCATCATTTAGTGACGATTTTCGATAATTGTCACTAAATATACAACACTTTGCGACAATTTCATCCATGAGTCGCTAAAGGTTTTCCAATTTGCGATATTTTTTGTTTTGGTCGCTAAATGGTTTGTTTTAACGATGAATTCTTTGAATCGTCATAAAATGTTTAATTTTGGCAAAGAATTGTGCTTCGTCGCAAAAGAAAACATCGTAAATTCCCATAATTGTTATATTGTGAGGATTCACACTTATACTGATGTGAGTTGATCAGAGTTATTATGAATTGAAAAAACTAATTCTAAATTATTCAACTGTTTGTGATTTTTTTAAAATTTAGTATTCAAACTTTTAAAATTTTCAATTGAGTAACTATTTTTTTAAAATCTTAATAATTTAATTCAAAATATTAGCTTTTACGGATGTAAGTAATAGATGAATATCTATGTGATATTTAGTAGATATGCTATATCACTAAAAATAATTTTTTAAAATGTTAAGATTTTGAAAAGTTAGTAATTCCATTAAAAATATAAATATAAATACTAAATAAAAATTTTAAAAGATTAAATATTTTTGAATACATTACTTTTGATCAATAATTAAAAGCACAAATGGTTCGGTTGATTTAATTTTAAAAGTCTTGACCATTAAACATTTCGGTTTGATTTTCAATTTTCGATTTGATTTATTTTAATAATTCTTTTTGTTAAAAATCAATCAATTTACTGATTAATCAATTAATTTTTGTAAATTAACAAGTTTTTATAAATTAAAATAAATTAATTTCATTTAACAATCTCTTTTTTCAAGTAAACTTCAAATTTTTTGATACATAAAAACAATCTCTTTCAATCATATTTCAAATTATTTAATTTCGTTTAATCTTTAACCAGTTTTATGATAGTCTAATACTGATTGAACCTATTAAACCTTAAACTTCTTGTCTTACCGTTTAACTTTCGATCCAATTTTTAACACATTAGTTTTCTTAAAATTGGATCCCTCTTTGTTGTTTCTCCTGTCGTGTAAGTCCAACTTTAAGCTCTATGAAGTCTTACTCAGTCAATCTTTGGCCTAGACAGCTTGCAACACTAAATATTATAGAATAGTTAATATTTTATATTATTGTTTTTATTTATTTATTTGCTTGCAGGTTTTGAAGTGGAGTTTCACAAAGGGTTGAGCTCTACTCTCATGATCTCTATATCTCTTCTTGTTGCTTATATCTAGTTATGTTTTTCAAAAAAGTTCTGGTAACAGTAGATTTGTCAATGTCTATTGCTTCATCTTTTTTGTTACCTACATTCTAAACACTGCATTTAACTTTTGACTTTATCTATATTTTTATTTTATGAAAGATTTGATTTTTTATATGAATCCCTTGAAGCGTGTCTCTTCTTGACAAGTTGTTTTTGTGCTTGTTGATTTCACTTTCACAAAGAACGACCAACAACTGTTCTCTAATTATTATAATTAGTTTTTCTTTTCTACCCCTAGGAAGTTATTCCTCCCTCTTTATGTGTTTTTGGTATTCAGTAGAGATTATTGTAGAATCTACAAAGTAGAGGTCTCTTTTTTTGGGTTAGTGAAATTTCTCTTGAAAGTTTGTATCTTTTTCTAATCAGAGCCATAGTTTCTAGTTTTTCGATATGATCGAAGACCACTTTTCAGCACAGAAATGGAACTTATTGCTTCTCTTTATTCTTGAAGCTTCATGGATTTATTATAAACTTTAGGATTCTTGAGGTCACTTTATGTGAATAATTATTATTTTGGGTCAGAGTTGTGTCGACACTCTTTTTGATCAATTTTTGTGACTTATTAGATGGATAATTTTGGATATCTTGCTTTCGGTGACTTGAGTTTATTTATTCTAGCTTGATGTATTGTGTTGTGTCCTTCCAACTGTTACATACTTCAATACTGAGAAGAGCTAGATAAAGTGATTTAGCAGATCCCTACTGATGAGAAAGTTATTCTAGGAGGAGACTTTAATGGTCATATAGGGGTAGCCTCGAATGGGTATCCATGGACTCATAGAGATTTCGAGTAAAGGTATAGGAATGACAATGTGATTGCTTTATTGGACATTGGTAAAGTTTGAGTTAATGATAACCAATTCTTTATTCAAGAAAAACAAGGAGCAACTAGGCATTTTTTATACCAGAATCACAAAAACACAAATTAATTTCCTAATAAAGCAGAGTGATCGACCTAATTGTAAGGATTGTAAGGTGATGCGAAAGCTTGCTTGTCAACCCAACATAAACTGTTAGCTTTGGACCTTATAATTAAGGGATGGAGGAAGAAGAAAAGTCCTATGAGGTGTACAAGACTCAGTTAATGGAATCTAAAAGGGAACACAGTATATCAATTTAAGGATAGAGTAAGATATGGAGAAAAATGGAAATTGAAAGAAGATGCTAACTAGATGTGAGAGGAAGTAGAAACACTTTTAATGAATACTTCTATAAAGATCTTGGGGGTTTTTTAAGGGCCTATGGGTGATAAGATAAGTCTTGGTGACGGAATGAAAATGTACAAGAAAAGGTAAAGGTCAAGAATGGTGCCTATAAAGCACTATTGAATTGTACTACAGAGGTAGAGAGAGTACCTAATAAAGAAAGGTACAAACTGGCAAAAAACACAATCTCAGTGACTAAAAGTAGAGCTTGCGAGAATTTGTACTATAATTGGATACTAAAAAGTGAGAAAATGACAATTTTAAGTTGGTGAGAGCTAGAGAACAAAAAATGAGAGACTTAGATCAAGTTCGATGTGTAAAAGATGAAGCAGGACAGGTGTTTGTAAATGAAAATGCCATCAAGAGAAGATGGAAGAGGCACTTCTATAGCCTTTTTAATAAAGGCATAGAGGACAACATCTTTTTAGGGGACCTCAGCAAATCTGAGAGGATTCGTAACTTGTCTAGTTACAAGTAGATCATAAGGGAAGAAATTACAAAATTTTTTAGGGAGATGAAAAGTGAAAGAGCATTAGGATCAGATAAGATACCCATAGAGCTGTGGAAGAGCCTACATGTGGAGGGTCTTACTTGGCTAGTCAAGCTTTCTAATGTGATCTATATGTCCATCAAAATGCCAAATGAGTGGAGACTGAGTATGTTAATTCGTTTATATAAGTACAAAAGGAACATCCAAAATTGTAACAACTATAAAAGCATCAAACTACTTAATCACACCATAAAGTTGTGGGAGAAGGTAATTAAGAAGAGAGTGAGAAACGATGCTCTTATCTCGGAGAACCAGTTTGACTTCATTTCAGGAAGGTCCAAAGTAGAAGCTTTACATCTCCTTAGAAGATTAATGGAATATTATAAGAAAAGATAGAGAAATCTATACATAGTCTTTACTGATTTATAGACAGCATATGATAGGGTTCTTAAGAAAATCACATGGAGGCGTTTAGAGGTTAAGGGAGTTCCTATGACTTATATACGAGTGATAAAGGATATGCATGAAGGGATAATGACTAGAGTAAGGACGATCGGAGTAGATACTGAAGATTTTTCTATTAGTATTAGGCTACATCAAGGCTTCGCATTGAGCCCTTTTTTGTTCACAGTAGTGATGGATGAGCTCACTAAGAATATTTAAGGAGATGTTTCTTGGTGTATGTTATTTGCTGACGATATTGTCTTAGTGGATGAGACAAGAGGGATACGTTAAGAGTTAAAGGGATTTAAAGTGAGCACAATAAGACTAAATATTTAGGGTGTAACCTTTTTGGGCTATAAGTTAGCTACTGATATGGAAATAAAGACCGGATCAGAAGTTATACCATGAAATAAAGTTTTAAGTACCTAAGGTTTATTATCCAAAGCAGTGGAGAAATTGACGAAGATAGAGTCCATCATATCAAATCAAAGTGACTCAAATAAAGAAGTACATAAGGTGTTTTATACGATAAGAAGATACCACTCAAGCTCAAAGGTAAATTCTATCGCTTAGCAATTAGGCCAATCATGCTATATGGGGCAAAGTATTGGCCTATCAAACAAATATATAGTAATAAGCTTATAGTGACGGAGAAGAGGATGCTCCGATAGATGTGTAACCTTACTAGAAGCGATAAGGTCAATAATCAAATAGTAAAAAACAAATTAAAGATGACTGATATTAATGAAAAATTGGGAGAGACAAGCCTTAGATAGTTCGAGCATGTTAAAAGGACACTCCGACACTTCAGTGAGAAAATGCAAGAAAGTAATACTTAGAGACTGTAAGAGAAAAAAAAAAGAAGGCCTAAGAAGAACTAGAGGAAGTGATAAAAAATGATATAGCATGAATGAAACTTATCGAGGACGTGACTCCTTGTAGAAAACTTTTGCGTACTAGTATATGGATAAAAGATCTCTTTTAAAGAGGTCATTCACGTTCTTTTATGTAGCTTTAAGTTTATGTCCTGATGGGTGGAGACAGAGGACAGAGATACAAAAGTTCTGTGCTCCGTAGTGTTTACTTGCTGTCCCTACCTATTTTTGTCTTGTCTTTAGAGCACAAGGACAGAAATTTTTTGTTTCTTCCAAGACTGCGGTACAATATTTCTTGTCCTAGGGACGGAAATAAAAAACATAAGAAAATTTCAGAAATGCCCTCCCTCCACTAGAATATCTAACTTGTAGGATCTTTTTAACCTATTAATTAATTAAAATATTGTAATTAATTAATTAATTAAAATAATAATAATAATTATTTAATTACATTATATTTAATTAAAATATAACTATTAATTAATTACAATATTTTAATTAATGAATGAATTATAT
>JAOSBN010000178.1:9976037-9994574 GCA_027563595.1 Erythroxylum suave | reverse complement strand
TTTAATTAAATATAATGTAATTAATTAAGTAATAATGATAATTTAATTAATTATATTGTAATTATTTCATCGTAATTACAAATACAGTTAAAATAAATATTGACACAATTATAAAATAATCAAGGAATTATATATTTCCAATTATATTATACTGCTGGGGCATTTTCATCATTGACACTGGTTTTATGTTCTGTCCACTACAACTAAACACATTTCTATTTTCGAGACGGAGACAATTTTTTTATCTGTTTTGTCCATCACAACTAAACATCTCGATGTCTCCAATTTTTGTTTTATTCTATATTCAAATTTTCGTCTCGTTCCGTCTCTGCATACTGGAGACAGTACCGAAACGCAGCGTTAGGTTTTTTGGGCTCTATCCTTCCGAGTTTAATACGTACTAATTAACTCCTAGTTAATTAGGTTAGTTAGTTTCCTACTTAACTTAATTACTTTCTTGACATGACTGATTTGAGTTACTCTTATATGTCTTTTTTTGGTTTGTGCAATTATTTAATTGTTTTATCTTTTATTATTAATCTTTAACATGTTCTATAGTATCTTATTTTGTATTGCATTCTCTATTTTTATTTTTTATTTATAATTATTTATTTACAATTTTGCAGTATTTTTATGCGAATTTATAAAAAAAATCTCTTCATTAAATATGAATAAGGTTACGTAGATTTATACCTCTCTAAATTCCAAAATTTAGCATTGAGTGCTCTTTTTATATGCAAACTATTATTATTTTTATTGCTATTATTATTATTATTATTGTCGTTATTATTACGGCACGGCAGATGTAGAAGCGAAGTGAATCAAAAGGTATTGGAAATTTCCAACTCGTCGTTGGAAGTTGGAAAATTCTTTACCTATAGAAAAAAGGTGGCTTAGTTGATTTATATTCATTGAGTTGGGTCCCACGTGGCCTAGTTGATTTATATTCATTGAGTTGGGTCCACTAACCGTTATCAAATAATATGCATAGGTCATTCTCATTCGTAAATGGAGAAAGTCCATCCTCGTGAATGACTCGAAGACATGTAGTTCACAATCACAACTTGACGACTGACGAGACTAATTTTATTAAAAGAAAAATAATTATAAAAAGTTTTCAAATTATGATAGGAATTTGGTTAAATTGTTGTGAAAATTTCTTGGTTATGGGGTGTAAAATAGTTGGGTTTCGAAAGGAGACCGATACTTCTTATTCTGAATGGATAAATTAATACAAATATTTAAACAGTAAAAGTTGACAAAAATAACTGAAAGTGATCGAGGGCGGGCTGTGGGAGGTTAGAGACCGAAAAGCTGGCTTTGCTGCTAGTCATATGAGGGTGGGGCGTCACTTTTGCGACGTGGAGAGAATCAAATGGTGGTCCTTAGCTCATACTGAAAACGGACGGAGAAAGAAATGGGTCAAAGCAATAGAATCGGTCCCACTCTCTTTCCTATTCATATAATATCTTTTTTTATTTTGTACGTTCTAACTTTCTAACTCTCCAATAGTCCTGTTCTAGAGAGAGAGCCAGAGAGTACATATCGATGCAAGTACAGTGAGAGAGAGTGAATCTGTCTCTTCTCTCTCCCGGCTGCCAACACTTACAAGTTTCTGGTATGTTCTGTAAACCCTAAATTCTTCTGGTTTGGTTTTTCTTTTCTCTGATTGTTCTGTTTTGGAATTGGTTAGCTGATTGCTGGTGAAGAATGTAGAATGTGATTACCGGAACGTCATTCTCGACATCTTATTATAGCTATTACTATTGGAATTATTACGGCTATTTTTGAACTTTGTAATTTTGTCATCTTATATCAATTTGTTGAATTGTTTGTGGATTTTTTTTTTCGTTTGTGGTGGATGTTTAGGGAACACAGTGGATATTGTTGAAGTTTGGTTTGATTTTGTGAACATTGGCTGTGATTGTTATTGTATTAAATGGGTAAAGGAGCCCAAGACTACGGTAAAGGGGAAAAAGATGAGGTGGAATTGCTAGACCCTGAGGTATTCCCTGCTTGGGCTAAAGATGTCAAAGAGTGTGAAGAGAAGTTTCAGGTGGACCATGAGGTGGGATTGTCTAGTGCAGAAGTTGAGAAGAGGCGCCAGATTTATGGTTATAATGAGTTGGAGAAACATGAGGGTGTTTCAATTTGGAAATTGATATTGGATCAATTCAATGACACCTTAGTTAGGATCTTATTAGCTGCCGCAGTTGTGTCCTTTGTGTTGGCCTGGTATGATGGTCATGAAGGAGGGGAGATGGAAATCACAGCCTTTGTGGAGCCACTGGTCATTTTCTTGATCTTAATTGTGAATGCAATTGTAGGGATTTGGCAAGAAAGCAATGCAGAGAAAGCGTTGGAGGCTCTAAAGGAAATCCAGTCGGACCAAGCAACTGTGACAAGAGATGGAAATAAGGTTTGGAATTTGCCTGCCAAGGAGCTTGTTCCTGGGGACATTGTGGAGTTGAGAGTTGGTGATAAGGTTCCTGCTGATATGCGGGTCATTATTTTGGTTAGCTCCACACTAAGGGTTGAGCAAGGTTCTTTGACAGGAGAAAGTGAAGCAGTGAGTAAGACTGTGAAGGCTGTTGCAGAAAAGTCTGATATTCAAGGGAAGAAATGTATGGTTTTTGCTGGGACAACAGTGGTGAATGGAAATTGTATATGCTTGGTTACACAGATAGGAATGAACACAGAGATAGGGAAGGTTCACTCGCAGATTCATGAAGCATCACAAAATGAGGAAGACACTCCATTAAAGAAGAAGTTGAATGAATTTGGAGAGCTTTTAACATCGATAATTGGAGTTATTTGCGCATTAGTTTGGCTTATTAATGTCAAGTACTTTCTCAGTTGGGAATATGTGGATGGTTGGCCGAAGAATTTTAAATTCTCATTTGAGAAGTGCACGTATTACTTTGAGATTGCTGTAGCTTTGGCAGTTGCTGCCATACCGGAGGGATTGCCTGCAGTCATTACTACATGTTTGGCACTTGGAACTCGAAAGATGGCTCAAAAGAATGCAATTGTCAGAAAGTTACCTAGTGTTGAGACTCTTGGTTGTACAACTGTGATTTGTTCTGACAAAACTGGTACTTTGACTACCAATCAAATGGCTGTGTCAAAGCTTTTGGCCATTGGTTCCAGAATTGGGACTCTTCGGTCCTTTAATGTGCAAGGTACAACCTATAACCCTTTTGATGGGAAAATAGTGGATTGGCCAGCGGGTCGAATGGATTCAAATCTTCAGATGATTGCTAAGATAGCTGCAGTTTGCAATGATGCTGCTGTGGAGCAATCTGGGCAGCATTATGTGGCTAGTGGAATGCCTACTGAGGCTGCATTAAAGGTAATATTGCCATTATTTCAGAGTTTGAAATATGTTTTTGCAGCTATCAGAAGCTTATCTATTGTTATAAAATTTTGGTGATTGGAGGGTATTGCCAAAATCGAAGCATTACATTGTTATTGCTTGAAAATTTTCATTTATATATTTAGTTTAAATGGAGCATGTTACGTGATTAGTAACCTTAATAACCAGAATTATAGTGGTTCCTCTCTTCCCCCCTTTTTTTTGTGTGAATATTTTTGCATTATCCTTCCTATGTCTTGTTATACATGTGTTATTAAGGTCATAAATGTAATGCATATTAACATCACTTATATGATTCTGTTTTCATACAAGGTTCTGGTTGAAAAAATGGGATTCCCTGGAGGTGTTAATAATGCATCATCTTCTGGTCAAGGAGACGTGTTACGTATGTATCTGAATTTCTGAGTCTTTTCTTATCTGTTTCTGTGTTTCCTAATGGTCTAATTTTTTTTCTTCGTATGCTCGTGACTATTAGAATGTTCTCAACTATGGAACAAGATGGAGCAGCGAATTGCAACTCTTGAGTTTGATCGTGATAGGAAATCCATGGGAGTTGTTGTGAATTCCAGCTCAGGAAAAAAATCCTTGCTAGTGAAGGTTCATTTTTATACCTAATTGTTTTGTGGTGTTAGTTATCTATATTATATTTTCCTCCTCAAAGTTATCAGTTTTGTACTTTTGATATTACTGTACTGCCTTTAGTTAGTTCCGGCAAGACAATGATATCAGACGCTGCTGTGTGTCAATCTTTTCTGAATGTTTGGGATATGATCTGTGAGTGTGCTAATATTTTCGTTTTTCTTTTCACCGGATAAATGGTGTAGTTGGATTTCGTATCAGAAGTTTAATGAGGTTTATTCCTAGGATTTTTATCTTTTTGTTCCTTCTGTTTCTTTATTTCATTTAGTTGGTGGTGATGCACTTCCTATGAATTGTCTGCCTGGTTGTGGCAGGGGGCAGTTGAGAACTTGCTGGAGAGAAGTTCCTTTATTCAGTTGCTTGATGGTTCTGTTGTGGAGTTGGATCACTATTCAAGGGATCTTATATTACAAAACCTTCATGACATGTCAAAAGGTGCATTACGCTGTCTAGGTTTTGCATTCAAAGAGGAAGTCCCAGAGTTTGCAACATATGATGGAGATGAAGATGACCAAGCTCATCAGCTTTTACTTAACCCATCTAATTATTCTTCAATTGAGAGTCAACTAGTTTTTGTTGGCCTTGTTGGCATAAGAGTGAGTTGCTTTTATAATTTTGAAAATTCCATTTCTCCTCTTCTTTGTCTTCCCTTATTTTTCTCTTTTTGTTTCTTTTCTGTGGGAGGGGTGCACTACATTTATCAAAAGTATATTATTTATCTTGTATTGTAATAGGATCCTCCAAGGAAAGAGGTTCGTCAAGCTATTGAGGATTGCAAAGCAGCTGGAATCAGTGTCATGGTCATTACTGGGGACAACAAAGATACGGCAGAGGCTATTTGTCGTGAAGTAGGTGTATTTGGACCTTATGATAATATATCTTCTAGAAGCTTGACTGGAAGGGAGTTCATGGAACTGGCTGATAAGAAGCGCCATTTAGCACAAAGAGGTGGAGGATTGTTATTCTCTAGGGCTGAGCCAAAGCATAAGCAAGAAATAGTGAGGTTGCTTAAAGAGGATGGTGAAGTTGTTGCTATGACTGGAGATGGGGTGAACGATGCACCTGCTTTGAAACTTGCGGATATTGGCATAGCAATGGGCATCGCTGGCACAGAGGTATCACTAATACTTTATGGTAACATCAATTTGAGATGCATATAGCTAACAGCAAGCAAATTGAATCTTTTTTCTACACATATTTTGCTATCCAATGATGAGATCCTGAGTTATATTGATATTCTACTGTCAATGTGGATAAGGCTGCACCATATTTCTAAACATCTTTTTAACATGTGCGATGCAAAATGAATCATTCTTCATCAAGCTGTTTCAGGTGTTAGCAGTTCAGTTGGCTTTTCTGTACTTTCTAACGCAAACCGTTTTATTTTCTTCTCCTTTTTCTTTTTTCTTTAATGGATGATCCTCTCATTTCAGGTTGCGAAGGAAGCATCTGACATGGTGTTAGCAGATGATAACTTTAGCACTATAGTATCTGCTGTTAGTGAAGGAAGGTCCATTTACAACAACATGAAGGCTTTTATCAGGTTTATACTCAACCCTTTGCTCCATATTGTGCATCATGATAAAATGCAGCACAGGGAAGTGTTTTGTGTTTTTTTGTTGACACAGAGAGAGGGGCAGCAGCGTTTATTACACTTAAATTTTGTGGGCAAGACGTGGCTGGCTTCATGGATGAACTACACAAGAACTATTGATAACCATTCTAAGAACAGAGAACCCTTGTGTGCATTTGATATATTGAAAATCAAACTCACTGGTTGCTCTATTTTCTTCGCTTGTTCATTTTGAAGTGAAATTTCAGTTTTGCTAACATTTTATTCATGTAGGTACATGATATCGTCCAATATTGGTGAGGTTGCATCTATATTTTTGACCGCTGCTTTGGGGATTCCAGAAGGGATGATTCCGGTGCAACTTCTCTGGGTTAATCTTGTTACTGACGGACCCCCAGCAACTGCTCTAGGATTCAATCCCCCAGACAAAGATATAATGAAGAAGCCGCCAAGGAGGAGTGATGACTCATTGATTAGTGCTTGGATTTTATTTCGCTACCTGGTACAATACTTGTATCTATCTGGAAATTCTTGTCAACTATGACTTAGTGTTACTTTGGAGCAACTTAAAATTCCTGGCTAATCTTGTTCTTCATCTACAGGTGATTGGAACATACGTTGGAATAGCTACAGTTGGTATATTTGTCATTTGGTACACACACCACACCTTCATGTTTATTGACCTGAGTGGGGATGGCCATAGCCTTGTCACCTACTCCCAGCTCTCTAACTGGGGTAAATGTGATTCCTGGAAGGGTTTCTCAGTCTCGCCATACAGAGCTGGGTCCCAAGAGTTCAATTTTGATGCAAATCCATGTGAATACTTTCGCTCTGGAAAAATCAAGGCTTCCACTCTTTCACTTTCTGTCTTGGTTGCAATTGAGATGTTCAATTCCCTCAATGCCCTCTCTGAGGATGGTAGCCTCTTAACAATGCCACCTTGGGTCAATCCATATCTCCTAGTCGCAATGACTGTATCATTTGGCTTGCACTTTTTAATTCTCTATGTACCCTTCCTTGCACAAATTTTTGGTATAGTGCCACTCAGTCTGAACGAATGGCTTTTGGTGTTAGCTGTTTCACTACCAGTAATTCTTATTGATGAGGTTCTCAAGTTTATTGGAAGACAAAACAGTGTAGTGGGGCCTTCTAGTTCAAGCGAATCTTCAAAGCGTAAGGCAGAGTGAGCGCAAGAGAGGATCTCTGCTAGAGGATAAGATATTCTTGGTCTACACTTGTAACTTCCATCATCCTTTAAAAAGTGACTTGGATGGTTTGGACCTTGTAGACTAGATTAATTGAACAGGATTGTACTTTTCAAAGTAGGGTTTTCTTGATTTGAATAGTAGCCCCAAGTACGCCTTTTGTTCCCCCCGTAACTGGAGCAGCATATTTTCCTTTATGCATATGAATTGTTTAATGGTACGATACAGAAATTTGAATCATTAGAATGTGAAGGTTTTCGAAGTTGTGATACGTTCAATACAAATGCAGGGGATGTTCAAATTGGGAGGCGTGAAATCAATTAGAAGAACAAATCACTAGGTCTCTTAACTTAGATGTTTGCCATATCTTGTGAGCATCTAAATGGGTCTTTGTATACATCTGCTCTTGACGTGGATTTAAGTGCATTGTGAGACGCTGATCCTTATACAGATGATTTGTTTGACAATTTTAAAATCAGATCACTAGGTTTTAACCGAGTTTTGGCGGCACGGTCTTATAATTCTTTCAGATACTAATGCAATGCCAAGGTCTTACATTTACTAGCACATATTATGGCTCTCGTTCATGTAGCTTCAGCTTCCTCTCCATCGGATACAAGTTCATTTAGTGTCAAGTGGACTTCGGTTTAGACACGAGACAAGGATGGGTGCACAAGTACTATTTTCGTGGGAGTATATTTATTGGTTCCTATACAGCCGTGTGGTGAAGTTAATCCTTTCAAAAGAAAAAAAAAGTTGAAGTTTACAGTAAGTTTCCTTATCACATCACAGCAATACAAGTGATCACAAATAACAATAACAAAATGTCAGCGGCTTATTTTGACCTGGTATATTTATTTTAAAATTTAAATTTATGATTATGTATTTCAGAATTGGAATTAAAATATCAAATAATTTATAGAGACAACAACAGGTGACCATAGGTCTAGATTTAGGTATTTTTAATTGACCGGCCTATGGATCGACCCGAGTCATAACTCTTCCGAACAAAATGTCATCATTTTGCTTAGAAGAGTTGTCTTTCGGGTATGTCTGAGCAACCCAAGGCTAGAAACCAATTAAAAAGACTTTGTTTGACATTTTTAATTTAAAAAAATGATCGGTCCATTGCCATTCCTAATAGTTTATACACATTATGCATTATTATCAAAGTTAATATATGTAAATGAGTCACTTATATACTTATTTAAATTTGTTGTTTACAAAAAATTAAAGTCTTGTTTCTCATCCTGCCACATGAATAAGGATAAGGGATTTCACAAAAACTATAAATTATGGGTAATTCCATAGGCATTTGAAAATTTATAGGTGTATCAACAACGATTTTTTTAAAAAGCTATTTCCATTGAGTGATAATTCACTCAGTATGCTTAATAAGATTATTACCAGAATACTTCAAGAATTTATTTAAAAATTCATTAATATTGCTTATTCAGCTACAAATTCTATCGAATATATATAGTTAAGTTTGACTATTATAAAAAAGATTACATTATTGAATCTTTGATTTTTATCCTTATCATACAAGATTAGTTTGTTAGTTTATGCCCTCGTAGTCAATTGTTTTTTGGTGAATTTATGTATGATGTTACGAAATGGTAAAACTAACATGCATTATATTTCTTTCTTATGAAAAAAGTAATTGATCTTATAAATTAAAGTATGAAAATATTCAAATGTGTGAGTACTTATTAGAGAATAAGTTTACTTAATTGGCTGGATTACGAGGATCTCAAATAAAATATTACTTATATATATGTGGTTTTCCTTATTATGATGGTTGTATAATGATCATTATACTTGAGATTATCAAAGTATCTTACGTGATAATTACCATGTTTTGATGCTATAACTTTTTTATTTAGGATAGCTTAGTCGATAATACTTGTATATAATATGAACTATATAGAGATAATTGAGTAAATTAATAAAAGATTCGTCATTATAAAGTAATTAGAGATAATGTTCTATTATTTTTTATTATTACTGATTTAACGAATTCTTTGGCCTGAGTGAAGTGATATTTGAAAAGGTACCTGTCTATGCATGATTATGATGTATAATTTATATCCTTTTGTCATTCAATATTCCAATTATATATATAATATGGATATAATGTGTACTTTTTAAAATCTAATCATGTTCATTCTTACGAATTAGTAATTGATTTATAATTGATATTTGACATTCATGTTGAGTCAAACTACTTTGACATTCATAATATTTGCATAATCATGACATATTGGTAGATGTTAATCTTGAATTATGATTATAAGTTTTTAATTGGAGAATTAAACATAAAATAAAAGGAATTTAACTTTGTCTAATTCTTATTATGAAATAGAATTATAATTTATAATCATCGTTAATATATTAAGAACTAATGAGTCACGTATAAAGAATAGTCAAAAAGAGAAAAAATAATTTAAATGAAGTTAGACTTAATTTAAAAGTTTGAAAAAATTTATGGATTAAATATGAGATATTTGATTTATTAAAATTAATTTATAATTAGAGTTTAAATTTAATTATACTTATGAAATTTAATTTGAATAAGTATGAAACTCTTTTATTTTTCTCTATAAATTGGAGGAAGACATAAAGGATCAAGCACTCTTGGCTCCACCTTTCAAAAGTTGAGTTCTTTTTATTCGCTTTACAGATATTATTAAAAATTGGACATTTAGAAAACTCATGATTGACATTTCTTGAATAAGTTTTTGCAAGAATTTGAATCAAGTATGATTAAATTACCTTTTTTGGTTCATGTCTTCAAGTTATTTAATTTTTGAAATCTAATCCAAAAGTTGTAAAAATTTATTTTTTTTGTTATGTCTGTAATTAGATCATGATTAGTTTTCTAATAGTGTTTAACTTGATTAAAGTTGTTTGATTGTTATTTGTTTGATAAGATTAAAACTTAAAGACTCATTTTAATGAATTCCCTAATGCAAATCATGATCATAGTTAATTAAAGATTAATTTTGTTTAATTGAAACAAAATTATGTACATGCTCCCTTTACTTAAGTTTTCTGAAAAATTCAAAACATTGACATGTTTTTATTTGTTAATGGAAATTGTATTATATTTTGGAAAAAGCATGCTTATTTTGTGTCTTCTGTTTGGTTAGCCAGGGTTGCATGCATCACATGCATGCGGATGCTGTGGAAGCAACCCTAAAATACCAAGATCATGCATGCATGCAAAGATATGTAAAGAACATGAAATAACAAAACTTTTTACCTTGACTATCTCCTCCTTTCTTGTTTCTTCTCCTTGTTTGGGTTGTTGCAAACACCAAACCCTTCCTTGATCTCCAAGAACACGCAAAGATAGAAGAAGAAACAATGTTTAAGGGTTTTTAGAACACCAAACTTGATGAATTCAAGTAGATATTCAAGATGATGAAAATAGGTCAAGGATCTTGTTGCATGCACTTTGATTCATACAATAGTTGTATGAATTCCACGAACAAGACTCAAGAAACCTCCCACTCTCTCTAGAACTCTTCTAGAACCCTTTCTCTATTAATTGAATGTGTAAGAAGTGAAAGAAGCTCGTGTACATAAGTGAAGAACTCACTTATATACCATTTCATGCCTTTTGTCACGACCGTGGTCAATGAGCCACGATCGTGGCACTTTTAAGATTGGGCTCGCCTTCAGCCACTATCGTGACCCTACGATGCACGATCATGGCCTGCTTAAATTAAGCCATACACACTTGTTTTTCATCTGATCTTTTATACGTGTGACCCTTAGATCCCCTGTTATTTTAGGCAATTGAGTTAACTATTAATTCAATCAAATCATAAAGGATTTCATGATGCCATTTTACCAGAATATAAGTGGATTAACAAATGAACTCTTCAATAGTTAATTATCCAACTTATGATCCTTTCCATAGACAATTACCGTACAATTCATCCTTTCACCGTACTATACCCCACTTGGTTCGAAGTATAGGCTATGTGTCAACTCTCACTGGACTGACTACATCACATCTAGTCCAAGTGATGTTAGTTCTTGTCTTGGGATCTTATTACTCTATGTGTTATTAAAGACTCTCTTCATGACACATAACTACTCTAACTAGAGATTCTTGAGTAATGACCCCAACAAGAGACTGTGGGTATCATCTCCTTCTATCAGGAGTGGTGAATCCTTTATTGGCTACCCAATTACCTTTGAATACCAATAGCTGTACCCAATCACTACACTAAGAGTGACCTCGTCTTGAGGTAATAAGGAATGATGTCAAAACACAGGATTAATATCCAAGATATCATTAAGTATCTCAAGTCTAAAGATATTTATACCATTGCTATGATGAGATTAATCATTGACATTTGATAGATCATCCATATGATAATATCGCAGCAGGTCATCTGATGTACTTACTACCCTTAGTAAGCATCCACATTTTGACTCTAAACATCTCATGTTTACAGTTTATGAGATCCACTGCTTGATCAAATTAAGAAGTACAACATGTGCTAGTCTTTCTGGATTAATAATGTCCTATCTTATTAATCCTATAACTAGGGATTGTTTAGATACTAACATAATTGGACATGATAGGAATCTTATTATCATGATCTCATCATGATTTCCTTCATGTTATGTTTTGTACCATGGACTTCATTAATTCTATTTAAGATCATCATCAATTCATATATAAAAAGAATATCAAATTAATGAAAAATGCCTTTCACTTTATTAATCAAAATAAAGTTTGTACAAAAATGCTAAAGGTGATTGCCTTTAGAGCACTACTCTAACATTTTCTGAATATTGAATGGCTTGAGATTTATATTCCCATTTTTTTCTATTTTTGAAACACCATCGCTTGCCCTATCCCTTTCTTTTACTTCTAGAATTGTTGCGATATTTTTTAATTTGTAATTGCATGCCTATTCACTCTTGTGGTTTCTGGATATCATCTTAAGCATGCCTCATAGGCTTAAGAATTTAGAAACCTTAAATTAGTTTTTGAGTATGATGAAGCTGGTTATTGTGAGTTATGGGTCTCCATTGGTGACAGTGCTAGCTATTGTTGAAGCTACCCCTTATTATCGTTAGAGGTGATGGAGCTAGTGGCGATTGTCACTAATGGCAGCGACAAAATTGTCTTTGAATGAAGAGGTAATTCGATGTGAAGAAGATGGACACCCATAAGAGACATAACAATATCGGTGAGAGGAGCTCAGGGAGTGGCTAAAGACAGAAAGAAAAACAAGCAATAATGATGGAGGAGTGAAAATGATGGGGTAGAGATAAAGACAACATAAACCCTAGTTGCTGTAAAAAAATGAGACATGTACAACCATAAAAGGGAAGACCTAGGGATGTCAAAAATCACCTGATGCAGTGATCAAACTGACCCATATGTTGGGTGAGTTTGGCTCGAGCCCTGAGCCACGAGCCACGAGCCACGACCCAGGGGCCATGGGCTAGAGGTGTTTGTAACAAAATGATATATTTTAAAAGTAAGTTCCACTAGGAAAATGACTTCGTTTTGCTTTAAGAGCTAACATAGAAGTTTTAAAAATCCAAATACAAAATGACATTGTTTTGAGGATGCAAAACAACATCGTTTTGCCTCTCATTAAACCCCACGCAACATGCTTCCCTCCTTCCCGCTCACCCAGCCAAGCAGTTACGCTCATGCACTCTCTCCTCTGGTTCTTCACTTCTTCTTGTTTGTGTTCTTCATCCGTTCTTCTTCTTCATATCACTTAGTCATGTTCTTCCTTCGTTTTTCTTCTTTGTGTCATCTGAAACCTATCCTTTCCCCAAATCCTTCATCGACCGTGTGAAGTCACCAACGCTCATTGTTAATAAGGTAATCTCTCTTCTCAATTTTGTTTTTTTATTAATAGTTGATTGTTTTGAGATTATTGTGGTTTGGTGATACTTATTTGGTTAATTTGAAAATTCCCCACTCTTTTAAATGCTCACTAATGCCAAAACTCAGAAGTTTAATGCTGTTGTTACTTGATTATTTACTGATTTTCATGAAACATGTAATTGATTTTGCTTTGTAGTGGAATATAGTTGATCCAAAGTTAGAAGTTTGTGCCTAATAATTTTTGCAAGGTTTTGCCAACATGTTCTTTTTAACTTTCCACTTATATTATGTGCATCCAATGCATTGATTGAGTTCATGTTTCTTTAATGTTTACATTCATATCAAACTCAGACTCACAGAGAATGAAATAGTCAAGATGGGTACACGTTTACAATTTATTAAATAAATCTTAAACTTATATGTTGTATTATTTAACTTTTTAATTAATCAAACATGTGTTTTATATCATTAAAATAAATATATATCTAATTATTTACAAATTGAAGATATTTGATAAAACTGAAATTTAAGGTGTTTAGTGAGTTTTAAGGGGAAAAAAAGAAAGAACAAATTGAGGGTAATAAAAACAAATCCAAATCTAAATTAATATTGAGTAAAAACATTTATATTAATAAATGAGTTTTTATTAGTTCTTGTGATTGTTTAAGAACATTAGCCAAAAAAAAAAGGATTAATGATTATGAGTTTGTGACTTCTCTTTATGTCTTAGGTTGAAGGCTTTTTTGCATTGCTAGTTGTGACTAGGGCGTGCCCATTTTATGTTCGTGCATAAAACAATATCATGGTGGGTTTAAATTGAAGGGGTCGGTTAGTTACTGTTGATGACTATTGGCATTGGTGTATTTGGAGTGAACCAACTTAAGAGAAAGTGAGCTCATTAGTCATTCCTGATACTTTTCCTTCTTTATGTGAATTTTGTCCATTATTTGTGTCGTTGATATGGAATTTGATATAGAGAAACTTCTAAACCCTACTTCTTATGAAATAGAGATTGATGGAACCTCTCCAAGAGTGTATGACAACCAAATCAAGTAAAGCATTATTTATATATCATACATAAATACTAGATGAAAAGGTTGCTAACATCTTGTCAAATATGCATTGACAATCAAATTAGTTTAAATGTTCACTAATGCCAAAACTCATAAGTTTAACAAATCTTAGATAAACCAAAGTAATTTAAATTATCGAACCATTATTTTATGTTGCTTATTATATGTTGATTACTTCTAACCTCAAATATTTATATGTTGTTTGTCAGATGGATGAACATAGTCTTTCAATTAAGAGTTCTAATCTAGTATTGCAGGTAGAAGCGGAAACTTTTATTATGAAAATAAGTGAGGATAGAATTTCAATTAGAACTCAAGTTACTTAATATAAAAGTGAAGTTTGGAATCACTTTAACAAGATTATATTGACAAAAAAATTGAAAAATACAGTGCAAGTATTGTCAAAAGTTGTATTTGAGTGGTTAGAAAGGTGGAACGTCTCATTTAAAGAAATATATGGAATCATTTCCTAGAAGGAAAATTGTTTTAGGAGGTCAAACATTTTTGACCCCTAACCTTGTGAAAGGAAATAATGAATTAACCATAACAACTTTTGACAGAAACAAATAAAGGATTTTGTTGGTTAATATGATTATTGGGGATAAACAACCATTGTCTATGGTTGAAAGCAAAAGATTCAAGATTTTTCTTAATTTACTCCAACTGACTTTCAAGGTTCCAAGTCAGAATACATTGAGGAATGATATTTTCAAAATTTACGAGGACAAGAAGAGAGAAACATTAAGAATATTGTCGAGTGTTCATGGATGAATTTCTATAACAACGAACATATGGACAACCGATAACCAAAAGAAGGGTCATATGGCAGTGACAACACATTATATTGATAATGATTGGAAGTTACGAAATAGACTTTTGAGGTAATTTATATTCTTTAATGTTGTTATCATTCACTTTTTTCATTATTTTATGAATTTATGATTCATGTTGGTAATATTTGTACATGATAGGTTCATTTATATGTCGACACCGCATACAAGTGAAAAATTGGCAAACGTGTTGAAAGACTGTTTGATGAATTTGAAAATTGACAACAAAGTATCCATCATCACAGTCAATAATTATAGCATTAATGATGCTATGATTAAGAAGTTGAAGGGTTAGATGTAGGTTGGGAGCTTATTGGTTAGAGGTAAGTTATTTCATATGCGTTGTTTTGTGCATATTCTTAACTTACTTGTAAAGGATGGGTTGGAGATGATAAAGAAAGCAATAGATTGTATTCGGAATAATGTTCTATATTTGAGTGTAACTCCAAAAAGAGTTAGAACTAAGATGGTGCATAAATTTTAAGCATTCCTAGTTCACAGAAGTTGGTTTTGGATTGTTTAACTAGATGGAACTCAACCTTTAAGATGTTAAAGTTGGCAATCCCATATGCTCAGGTGTTTATTAGACTAGTCGAAAGGGATTCTTAGTATACCTGCATACCAATAGAAGATCAATGAGACTTGGTTAAAGAACTTTGTATGAAGTTGAAATTATTCTATAACTGGACTAAATTGTTCTCAAGAACAAAATACCTAACTTTGCACTGTATCTTTAGCACTATGTCCAACATAAAGCATGTTTAATCATTGTGGATGTTTGACTCTAATGAAGTTGTTCAGACTATGGAGGAGTGGATGGTGAAGAAGTTTAATTCTTATTGGTCTAAGGTTGGAGGTATTGTTACAGTACTATATATGTTGGATCCTATATACAAGATGAACGAGGTTGAATATATTTGTAATGCATTGTACGGTGGTGAAGCTCAAGAGCGTGTATGTACCATGAAACAATTATGGTATCAATTATTTAATGATTATCAAGTCAGAATGTAACAAACTCATGATTGGGATCTTAGTAGTGCAGGCAGTTCAACTCCGACTTGTGTTTCAGGTTTAACCTTATCTTTTAACCCATTATTGATAGATTCTCTTTCACATTTTTTGAAAGAGAAAAGGTTAAGAGGTTAGGATTTCTTATAATATGATGGAGTTAGATAAATATGTTTTTTTGAAAATTGTGTTCCTGAAACTGAAAGTGAGCATTTTGATATATTTTCATGGTGGAAGATATTTGGAATAATTGTCCGATCTTGCAAGTCATTGCACTAGACTTGGTAGCTATTTCATCATCCACCGTTGCTTTAGAGTCTGCATTTAGTACTAGTGATCTGTTCATTACTTCTCATCATGGTCAACTTCATTATTACATTGTGGAAACCCTTATGTGTACTCAAAGTTAGTTAAATAATGACGATATTGGTGATAAATTCTTTTCTTTTTAATATATTAACATTATCTATTTTATATTATCTTACCTAATATTGTGTTTTTAATTTTCCTACAACCATAAGTGTTAATGTGAAGGTGAATAATGAAATTAATCAACAAATTACACATTATTTTGATCAAATATATGAACATGAGGTAAATTTAATTTTCTTTTAATTTATCTTACGTTACTAAATATTCTTTTTATTTTAATATTACATTACTAAATTTAATGTTTGTATATACAAATGATTTAATCCAAACACTTGACAATCCTAGCAACAAGTTCAATTAAATGCTCTCTCAATCTCCACTGGCACTCTCCAGTATCCAATATCCAAACTTCGTCTATTCGGCATGATATTATCTTAATTTTGTAAATTGTATCATTTCCTGTAAAATGATTTAGATAATCATTTGTGTACAACAAAAATTTCCATAGTTACTGAATTTGGTTTTATCAATTTTCTCTTATAATAATTAATAAATTATTTAAGTAAAATTAAAATTCGTAATTAATTGAACTGAAATTCTTAAGCATAATTAACTTCATGAATTTTGCTACAAATTCCTAATCAATTGAATTAAAATTTATAATTAATTAATTATTTATATAATCACATGTATGAATGGAAGGTTATTACCAAATTCAAATTAATTAATTTAACTCTGTATTTTTTAACATATTATTGTCAATGTAACTTCAATTAATTAAATTAATAACTTAATTTTAATCTTTTATTGCTTATAATTTTTTAATTATAAATTAATTCAATTTTTGTTGGAGTCCTTATTCCGTGATAAATTTATAAAGCATAGAATGTGAAATATAGCATTTTTTAAATAAATTTTCTTTATTAAAGTTTGTTTAATTTATTAAAATGTTTTTATGAGAGTGTGTATCTATAGTAGAGACATATATGCTCTAATAAGAGACAAGTCGACAACAATGATACTATCAAAACATTGACTATCGTTGAGTGCTTTGACTCAAAACTTTTACAAGTTGAAGAATTAGCTTGTTCAACTTGATACTATCTTACAAATTCACTTTTTAATAATATAAAAATAATTATAGTAAATTTTAATAAAAGTAATAATTTATAAAAACATATCATCAGTATTTATAATACGTAATATAGTTTTAATAAAATAATGGCTAGTTTCAATATAATATCCTAAACGTATATTTTTTATAACTTAATTACTTTTATAGTTGATAAATAATATGATTGATTCATTTTAAGATTTATATAAATACATATATGCATAATGTATACATTGTGTAAATATGAAAAATAAAATAAAAAAGTTTAAATGCTTTAAGAGAAATCATGTTAATTTCTTTTAATAAGGGCAATAAAAATATAAAATTTTACAATTATTATTTAATAATAGATATAATGTGAAAAGACAATAATATTTATAGAACTAAAAAAACAACAATAACTAAAAGTTACATGTATAATTATTATTGTATGTATATAATTTACAACAACAAAATCAATTATGAGTTTCGTCATAATTTATAAAAATATTAAAAGTTTGAAAATATTATAATATAAAATTAATATATGTATTTTTTAAAAATCATATTAAAAAGATTTATAATAATTTTTTAAACATATATAAATAATATTTGAAATAAATTGTACTTAGATAACAATTTTTTATATTTACATTATAATTAATTGTTATAATAAAGTTACAAAATTAAAATTAAATTCACTTGTTTGTATGGAATAATTATAACTGTTAGGTCAAGGTTTATTATTAATGATTTTGATTATGACCTTATAATATTTCAATTCAAATTTGATTTATTTCCTTGTATAGGTAACAATATATGTTTTAATAGAAAATAAAATTATATGATAAATGCTTCATTTATTGCAAAAAACTTCCTTTTGAACTTATTTGATTTATTATAAATGATTCTACAATATTTGGAAGGATCTTACAAACCACAATTAGCTTCGTGATATGATCATTTTTCTTAACATTTAAATACCGGAAGATTTTATCAAATATGGTATTGAAAATCCAAAGTCAATTTAAGATATAAGAGAAGTAACGACCAGTAGAAGAAGATGTCTATTTAAGGAAGAATCATAGCATTTGCGAATGAGGGACATACGCGAGACCTTTGAAATACATCAATAGCATCGATACTCTTGAAAGTCATATTGTTATCAAATCTCTTGTGCTTTAGAAAGTGCAAATTCTTCTTGAGAGAAATCATTGAAGCTCATATCAAGTAAATCACTTTTTCATTTGTTAGGAGCTTGTAGAGGCTAGCTAAATTCTACTAGTTTGAAAGGTTGAAGAACTTTGAAAAATATGTACTCCTGAGCTTAAAAAGGCTCGTCAAATTACTACTTGGGATTTTAATGAAAAACTGAAGTGATCGCGGCTTATCGTACAATCCTAAGATTGATCCTTAGAAACCGGTCAAAATCAATTTATACCAAGAATTGCAATACAGGATGCAACCTCGGGTCGACTCTCAAGGAACCAGTG
>JAOSBN010000178.1:9963119-9975937 GCA_027563595.1 Erythroxylum suave | reverse complement strand
CATGAATTAGGAGTCAGCAAATGCATAAATACTTAAGAAAGCAGGGCCAATTCATAGTATAAATCTGGTTCAATCATGAAGTTGGATACTTAGGGACTAGACATAGGCTTGGGTTATAAAACGAAGTAGTATAAATTGACAACGTCATTCCTCTCTCTTTTTAACTTTTAAATTTCTGCATTATATTATGTGTGCGTTCATTTTAGTAAGAAGCTTCTCCACTTTTATAATAGGATCCTTTTATTTTCAACTTGCAATAGGTTCCTTTCAATTTTAACATGCACCTTCTGTTTTAAATTGTTTTGACATAATTTATCATTTAACAAGCTCCTACCGTCTAACAGGCTCCTGTCATTTAACTGGTTTTTATCATCTGACAGGCTCCTATTGTTTTAAACTTTAATACGCCCCTGTCTTTTATCTCTTGCATGTGTTTGCTTTATCAATTGGTATAAGAGCGAGGTTTTACATTTATTGTGTTTTACAACACATGATAGAAATTGTTTGAAATTTTATTTTCAAAAGAGTTAATTTAATTAGAATAATTTTGGAATTTACTATAATTTTTGATAGTTTAATTATTAAATTAAATTAGTTATCAAATCAATAATTAGAATCAAGCAAAGGTTTTAACAAAATTTCTTCCATAATTTGATTATATTAAAATAATTAATATAATCACATTATATTAATTTTTAATGAGACCTAAAATTTCTAAAATTTCAAATTTCTCAATTAAATATTAAGTACATGTTAAGAACGTGATAGTTGTCTTCTTTTATTTAATAATAAAACTATAGTTCTATTTATTATAATGCTTATTAAGTGACTCAACACTCCTTTAATCTGAATATATTTTGTCATAAATTAATAAGTCTTGCTTAACTAAATTTTTATGATTTGGATGAGTGACTCATGATCATATAAATTTAGAGGTAGAGTAAGGAAGAGTATGTAAGATATATTTTGGTAAAGAGTTATCAACTAACAGATCCAGAAGTCACATAAGATGCGATTAGTAAGAATATGATCTACCTAATCCAATTAAGTTGGTTTGTTGAATGACTCAAGATCAACTTAGTTTGATGGGATCCTAGCTCATTACGAAATTATTTAATAATTCTTTTGATTTAATAATGAAGACTATTATTTTGAATAAAATAATGAGAGTAACTAAATATTTATTAAAATCCATATTTTATTTGGTTTTATGACATAAAACAAATACTAATTCTTTTATGTCTTTTGGTTATTAGATAAAATGAGTAACACTTTATCCCTGAGGAGAATTATAGATGCAAGCAAGCTTACTAGACCCAATTTCTCAAACTTAACTTAAGAATTGATCTTAGGCAAGAAAAGAAGTTATATAGTTTTGACACTGTTGTTCCATTATAGCCTAGTTCAACTGTAATAGATAAAATTTAAGAGAGATATCAATATAATATTGACAATGTTGACAAGCTACATGTATATTGGCTATTATATCTCTGTAGCTGCAGACGTAACATGAAGTATGGATGCTCATACTATAATTTTGCATCTTAAAGTGTTGTTTAGTATATAAGTATGATGGTGAGATATCAATTCTCCAAAGCATTATTTCAATGTGAGATGAAAAAAAGATCTTTAGTAGCAACATGAAATAAAGGTGATTAACTATAGTAAAAATTTGGGCCAATTAAGTTTTGATATGGACCATAATTTAAATATTAATATGATATTATAATCTTTTAGTTCAAGCTTTTACTAGTTTTTTATGAACTTCCATATCAACTAAAAGGATATGTCATTGCCTAAACTACTGAATTTGTTCAAGGCTATAGAAGGATGCCTTAAGAAGAAACCTAGTACTGTTCTTATTGTGGATTCTTTTAAGAGCAAGAAAAAGGGCTCTAAGAAAAATGAAAACAAGAAGCATAAGGCTTCTCCTAAAGTAATAAAGCCAAAAGGTAGCTTTAAGAAGAAGAAAATGACAAGGGCATGTGATTTCAAAGTCGATGAACACTAAAAGAGGAACTATAAAGCTTATCTTGTTCGTCTGGTAGATAAAAAGTTTAAGATAACTCTATCTTTAAGTATGTTTATGATAAAGATCAATCTTTCTACTTTTTTCTCACATTCTTAGGTATTAGATACTAAGTGTATACAAATGATAACAAGTAGATCATTAAGGAAAAGTGAATTAGACCTGTGTATTAGTAATGGAGCAATAGTTGTTGCATTAACGTTAAGAATTTGTATTTTAGCTTTGCTTATAGCCCTAAACTAAAACTATATAATTATTATGATATTCCAATCATTACTAGAAACATTGTTTTCATCTCTTATTTAGATTTAATATTTTTTTATTATCAAGATTATGGGTTATTCTTTTATAAAGATGGGGTTTTATTATGGATATGAATTACTTACAAATAGTTTATATGAATTAGATCTTGAAAGGACAATCTTTAATATAAATAACAAGAAAAAAAGTAAAGTGACCAAAATCCATCTTAGTTATGACATTATAGGTTAGGTTATATTAACAAAACTAAAATCAAAAAATTACATAAAAAAAATGATACTTGGATCCTTTTGATTATGCATCATATGAAACTTGTTAATCATGTTTGTTAGGAAATATGACTAAACTACCCTTTAACAGAAAGGAAGCCAATCAATTACCATAACTTATACATTTAGATGATTGTGGCCTATGTCTATTTGTACTAAAGGTGGAAACTTATACTTTATTTTGTCCATAGATGATCATCTAGATATGGTTATATGTACTTAATAAAACAAAAGTATTTATTATTTAAAAATTTCAAAGAATTTAGACTTAAAGTTGAGAAATAAATTACCAAAAGTATTAAGACATTTATATCTGGTTGAGATGATGAATACTTAGACAATGAGTTTCTTATTTACTTAAAAGAAATAAGTTTCTCCTATATTGGACTCGTCATAAAACTCCATAATATAATAGAGTTTCTGAGGAGAAATCATGCTCTATTAGATATGGTACATTTTATAACAAGTCATACAATCCTTCTTGTCTTCTTTAGGGTTATTCCTTTGAAATTGTTGTTTACCTTTTAAATAGAGTTCCATCCAAATTGGTAGACAAGTCTTCCTATGAGATATAAAATGGTAGTTAATTAAACTTATAATTCCTAAAGATTTAGGGATATAATGCTTATGTGAAGTGTGTAACATCTAATAGGCTTTAAGCTAAGTCAAATAATTGCAAATTTGTTGCATATTCAGAAAAGAGTATCAGATATCAATTTTACCATTCTTTTAAGGAAAAGCTATTTGTTTAAAGACATGCTACATTCATAGAAAGAGAATTTATTCTTAAGGAAAGTAGTAGGAGTGAGGTAAAACTTATAAAATTTCAAAAAACTACAAATTCACATCCATATGGAACATAAATCTTAAGTTGATACATATCATATATAACCAAGGATCCAAAAGACACATAGATTATGACATACTAAAAGGATACGTCATCCCCCTACTAGATTATATCTACATATGAAAAAGGGGAAAGACAATATCTAACATTTTGATTTTCTAAAATGGTATGAAATCATGAGATTTCAAATGGAATGCATGGACACTAATTAAGTATGGAATTTAGTGGAGATTCCTGATAGTATTGTACCTATTGGATGCAAGTGGATTTTTAAGAGAAAAACTAACATGGATGGAGATGTACATACATCTAAAGCAATGCACTGGGCTAAAGGTTACAATAAAAAACAAGAAATTGATTTTGATGAAACCTTTTCATCAATAGTTATGCTTAAATCCATAAGGATCTTATTAGATATAGCTGTATATTATGATATGAAATTTGGTAAATATATGTCAAAACAACATTTCTTAATGAGAATTTGATTGAGGAAGTGTATATGACATAGTAGTTTTGGGTTCAAGAGATTTCCTAATTAAGTATGGAAGTTGTAAAAGTCTATTTGTGAACTTAAACAAGCATGACAGAGTTAGAACATCCCCTTTAATGAGATAATCAGAGTTTCATTTTATGAAAAAACCTGGATGAACTATCTGTTTATAAGAAAGTTAGTAGGAGTATAGTCATCTTCCTAGTGCTATATGTGGATTTCATATTGCTAATTAGAAATGACATACTAATGCTCCGATTTGTAAATATTTGGTTATCTAAGAACTTCTCTATAAAGAATATGGAAGAAGTAGCCTACATTTCGGGAATAAGATCTATAGGATATATCAAAGAGGTTGCTTAGTTTATCCCAATCAACGTACATAAACAAAGTTTTAAAGAGTTTTTAAATGGAGAATCACAAGAGGGGATTCTTACTCATGTCATATGACATTTCTCTCTCACATAATATATGTTCAAAGACATAAAAAAAAGAGAAAAATGGATTGTGTTCTAGATACTTCAAAATTTGGATCAATCATATACGCGATATTATGTATTAAATCAGATGTCTCTTATTCTTTAAGCATGATGACCATATTTCAAGCCAAATTTGGTGATGGTAACTAAACGTTTATGAAAAACATCTTAAAGTATTTAAGAAAAATTATAGATGTTTTCTTGGTCTATAAAAGAACTGAACTAAAAGTTTCTGAGTATTCATATACTAGTTTCAGTCTGATCTAGACGATAATAGTTTCCAATCAAGGTATATCTTTACTTTGAAAGATGATGTGGTAAGTTGGAAGAGTACCTAACAATGTTAAGCCAATAGTATGACATATTTTGGATCAAGAAGTTTACCATTGAACTTGGAGCAGTTCCTAACATTGTTAAGCCAATAATATTGTACTATAACAACAATGCTACCATTTTACGTGCAAAAGAATTAAGGTCTTTTCAATTGTCTAGTGAGAAGACATAACATTGAGGCAAGTTCCCTTTAAAGAGAATCTTGAAGATTCTATTACAAAGTCATTATCTCAAAAAAGAAATGTTCAAAATAAGGATGGATATGGTATTAGTTACATAAGCTATTGACTTTAGTGTAAGCAGGAGATTGTTAGCTTATGCTTTTGCAACCAATCAGTTAGTTGTAATTTTATGTATGATATTATTGTTTTAATTAACATCTTTCTATCTTTGTGTACTCTATTAATTACATTTGATGTTTTCATATTAAAGATAAAATCCCTTGAATAATTACCATACAATTGAAATTATGATGAGATCATAATTATAAGATTTAATTTGCCTTTTATATATATTTTCTAAATATTTTCCAATTTTAGTTTCATTAAGATGGGATATTGATGGAATAATAAAACTAGCGCATGTTATATTTCATTCTTATAAAGAAAATAACTGATCTCATAAATTAAAATATGAAGATACTTAAATGAATGTGTGGGAGTTTATTAGACAATAAATTTACTAAATTTACCCAATTAAGAGAATCCAAAATAGAATATTAACTATATGTTTATGAATTTTCGAATTATAACCATTGTATAATTGATCCTCAAACTTAAGATTACCAATGTATTTTATGTGAAAATTACTTTGTTTTAATGTTACTTATAACCCATTTTATTTAGTGTACCTTAATTGGTAGTATTTGGATATAATATAAATAATATGGAGATAGCTGAGTAAGTAAATAAAGGATTTATCACTTAAAAGTAATTGGAGATAATGTTCCACTGTTTTTAATCAGTATTGATTCATAGAATTCTCTAACTAGAGTAGATTGATATTGGAAAAGTATTTTTAAATATTAATTATAAATCAATTACTAATTAACATGAATGAACGTGATTGGATTTAAAAGAGTAAATAATTATACATACTCTATATCCAATTGGAATATTTAATAACGAAATGATTAAATAATGTATCATAACTACGCATGAACATATTGAGTCAAACCACTTTGACATGCATAATATTTGGGTGGTCATGACATAGTGTTAGACGTCAATCTCAATATATAATTGAAAATTATTTAATAGGAGAGTTAAAGATAAATAAAAATGAGTTTTAATTGATCTAATTCTAACTAAAAATTAGAATTACAATTTATAATTATCGTCAACATATTAGGAACTAATGGATCACAAATAAAGAAAGAAAAATAAATTTAAATTAAGTTGGACTTATATGAAGTTTGAAAAACTTTGGGGATAAAAATGTAATATTGGATTTTATTAAAATTAAATTATAATTATAATTAGAGTTTAAATTTAATTATAATTAGGACAATTTAATTTATTAAGAGTGAAATTCTTTTGTCTTTCTCCACAAATATGAGGAAGGTATAAGGAGTCAACAATCTTGTTATCACCTCTCAAAACTTAAGTTCTTTTTATCTACTCTCTGGATACTGTAAGGGGCTGGTCACTTGGACAACTCGTAATTAACACTTTGTAAGTAAGTTTTTGAAGGAATTCAAATCAAATACAATTCAATTATTTTTTATGATGTATGTTTTTTTAAGTTATTTAATTATTATACTGTATAAATTTACTTATTTTTGCTTTACCGGTGATTAGATCACATTTAATATTCCAATAAGTTGCATCTTCTGAAGCAAGTCTTTATTTAGTACGGAGTATGATAAGGAACGATTTTCACAAGCTGAAGTGTAGACGGACTAGAATCGCAGCAGCAGCAGGAGTAATCAGAGACAACCATAGCCATTGGTTCACAGCCTATTCCAAGAAACTTGACAAATGTAACGCCCTTCAAGCCGAGCTATAGGCCATTCTGCTAGGCCTCCAACAAGCAAAAAATGAAGGACTAATGCGCATAAGGATACTCACAGATTTTACACAAGTGATTGATCTAATTCTCAACGAACGAGAAGGAGGTTCTAACCTCTCTGTTATTATTGGGAAAATCCAGCGCCTCATCCAATAACTAGACCTATTGTCCCTCAGCCACCTCCCTAGGATGCTCAATTCAGTTGCCGATGCCCTAGCCAAATTGGGTTTGCAATCTACCCATCACGACATTGTCGTTTACCCTCTATCTCCCCAGAGGTGCGACCCACAAACTATATCACAGACTTTGCAATCCAACATAGTCCACACCAACGCAACGGACTCCACCCCCCGAACCAACAATCCATTGTCACACCAGCCACAAAGGGATCGGCACATCGGCACATTTTAGTTGGGACTTGGGGAACGACAGAAATCATTCAATGAGTCGAACCCTACCCTCAGTCTCATGTTTGAGTGTTTGACCCCTTGGGGGTAATTTTGTATTTGACCTTCTAAATAGGTCCCCCAAGTATTTTAAAAAAAAGTGTTGATATGCTTTTATTTACTACAAAATTATGTTTGCTCTGTTTCACCTGCTGTCGACTTCATTTTCATCATAAATTTGTATATATACATTCTGGTTTCTAGTAATGTTCTCATTTGATCAGCCGATATGTCTAGACCAAAGACATTAAAAGGGAATTTCTAGGTGAGGCCGAGGCATTCTTTCTAGTAGACCCCATTTCCAGTTCATTGCTTTAATGGCCCTACCAACTTACTGCTTCTCATGTGCTACTCTAGCTTATGCAGCACCTATGATGCTTCCTGTACTTGTCCACTTCATTATAATGTTAAAAAATGCCAACTTTAATCAAACACAGCCGTAGTCATCAAGATTCAGATAGACCTTTGCCAAATTAGAAGCTCGTTGCTTGGACATTGCCTCTGATTTGTTATGGCATGTAGCTAAAGTACACTGATATTAAAAAACCAGTCCAGTCATCATGCTAATATGATGCCATTAGCCCCTAGATAAAGCACATGAAGCAGGACGTGCCCATAACTAGCAGTTGTTTGTTGTAGTTAGAATAGAATTTGATAATGAAGCAATATTAGTTTAATGTACAAAAGGGCCATGCAGAAGCTCAGTGGGTAAAACACCGCCGGCTGACGGATATCAAGAACGCCGCCCTTACCATCTCTAGGGCTTTCCTTAGCCTTTATCTAAAGGCCAAAGTTAAATCTTATTGGGAACCTGGACCAATTCCCCATCTTTAATTAGCATGAGCGTCTCGATATATATATATATATATATTTATATATATATATATAAACACACTATCTGCTTAATTGGAAGGCCAAAGTTACACTTTAAGACTTCAAAAAGGAGCAATAAAAATGGAATGAGTTCCTGTTCCCAGATGCTCTGTTTTTACTTGGTTTAAGTGGGCGCTTTTCTTCAACTGAAATATAAACATGGCCTTCTGAAGCTGCATAGAGAGAGTTCTAAGTAAAATGTAACAAAGTAGGCATAAACGTATTGTTAATTTATTAAAACTAAATTAAAAATAGAGACCCAAAAGATCACTAGTGAAAGTTAAAAGCCTCGTCTTTATTCTGACTTCAAACGTTGATGGGACTCCTACAACAAAAAGAAAACAGTAAGATAAAACAATATTGCGCTCGCTTATAAGATGCACAATCGCTGGCTTTTACATAATGAGTTGCTGCTAGACTTGTTGTGCCTGTCAATTCTATAACCCATTTTCAAAGTTGCTCTTGAAAACAAGTGTCATAACAATCTTTATACACCACCCTACAAGTTCCTGATAAGATCACGACACTTCCCAAACTTAGAAAGCAAAAGTCGCTGACAAAAACCACACTCCAATCAAGGCCAAAGTACGGCTACCAAGTCAGATTGAAAATCGCTTTGCGTTTTTTACTCGTACTCTTTGATGCTCAAGTCAAGTGCTTTTGGTTACTCTTTAGCTATATCCCAAGCGCTATAGGGGAAAAGGCTCAAGAACAAGGGGACGACCTAGTGCAAATTCTTTGAAGTCTCCTCTCAGATTTTCTTTGGTGTAATAAATCGATTTCAACTCATGGCACATGCCAATTTGTTGATTGTTACCAACAGCCATTTGCCTTCTTTCGTGTTGATAATGACATTTGCGTTTCCATTTTCTGTTTCCCATTGGGGTCCCTTTCGTTTCGATATCATGTAAACGACTGCAATTATGATACATTCTAGCGACCAACATTCTTTCTACCACAAAACAAGATTTGGTGCTCTCTAATCTTTATTGACCACGAAACTAATACGAGTTTTTACCTATTTTACAACTCCACAAAAATGTAATTAAGCAATTTTACTCTACTCAACTATTAAAACTCCAATACTCATCTTTACCTTTTTCTTTAGTACTTTATGATGAGCTCCTAGTTACAAACAATTTACTGGCTAACACTGGAAGAATAACAAGTATATGATGCAGAATTTATCCACAGAGCTGAATGTAGTAAGAAAACTGAATTCGTTTCAAGAGTTATTATATTTTTTGCTCAAGTCCCGTATAATCAATCATATAATTGAAAATCAATCACACTAATTAGTTAAATTTGTTAAAAGCTTGGCATTAATAAAAAGTCAATCAACTATATGTATACATTGCATCGCACTAACAATTACAAGAAAGCCACCACTGTGATTACTGCTACAGGGTATACCAACACAAAAATAGACATATTTTCCGTGATTAATTAGCAAACGAATTTACTGAGAAGGCTTGAAGAAATTTTATCCAAGTATCGTCATCTTCCTCTTCTTCTTTCCCATATATATTGCTCCATTGGAGAAGCAGAGGGTTTTTCTCAGTCTCATCGTTCCTTGCAAACCTCCCTCTGATGCGTGGCCTGCTGTCTGCCAATGTTTTCCTGCAGGCATACTTTCATTTTGCAAAAGCTTTAGAATATTAAACTCATAACATATGCTTTAAAGTAATAGTATTATTTTACACTTAACAACCATTAGTTAGTAATTGGTAGTTTAGCAGTTCCATGTAGAAAAATAAACGAGAGAAATGAAATGGAGCTACCCTTTTACTTCATTGAACAAAACCCTTGCTTGTAAGTACCAACTCATCGAACTTCAAGGGGAAATTATGCATAAGAAAAGAGTGTCGACTCAATATATCATTATCTCAACGAGCATCACATAACCACAATTCCGGTCAACCAAGTGGAAGAATGATTGTCTTTCTAGCCATCATTTCTAAGATTGAATGTTTTTAATACAACTTGTAAAAAGCACATAAATATGACCTTGTATATCACATTTGCTTTTGTGTTACATCTAAGAAACTATTGCAACTTCTATTCCAATAGTAGTGTCAAAAAAAGTTGGATTTGACATAAAGTATTAGCAGAAGGGGTAAACACGAGTAAAAGATATATGTGCAACAGCCTAGAGCTCGTATATATGCATGAAGTATGCATATAGTACATAAATTCTCATAAATCAAATGGAGTTGTAATTAAAGATGTAACCGAATTTCGAGAAAGACCTTAATCTTCTTGGTGAAGTTCCTTTGGTTTCGCTTGCTTCTGTACCTCTCAATTCTCTCCTTCTTCTCCTCCGGACTGTATTTGGTTGCTCTGCTCATACTCTCTATAATTACACTGCTATCGCTTGACAATGGGCTATCAGACCTCTGACTATGCTGCACCAACACAAGATAAGAACTAAAATATGCAAACTCACCTTAAGTCCCAGTATAAATTAATAATTCAGATTAGCCAGTAATGTTGAATGGTTATACATTTTTGAAGGATCAAAGCCCGTCGTGTATGGGCCTGGAAGTTTAATTAGAACATCGAAAGATATAGATTTCATTTTTTTTTTCATAAATTAACTTAAACATTAATTAATCAAATGACGTACCTGTAAATCACCGGTACTGAAGACCCTCCTCACAGAACTAGTCTCCATGTCCAGAAAATCATAGGGAGAAGTGAAGTGACAATGGTAACCATTGTTGTGAAGAGAACCCTGAGTCGTGGTGGCACAACTCGCGAGCGAAGCTGGAGAGCCATAGCTGCTGCAACCACTAGTAGTAGTAGTAGTAGTCCTCTGACCATACAGCGTCTCCATGGCCGCAAGTTGATAGTCAGGAATGACCATAAGGGCCTCCGAAGGCGGTGATGTAAAATCGGGAGAGATGTGCCCGAGGAGGAAACAATCGGCGCGTGAAAATGTGGCGAATGAGTGATCGTACATAGGGCGCTTGGTTGTGGTAAAAGGAATTGTAAGAAGAAAAAGACACCATGAAACTGGAGGAAGAGGTCTTATTTATGTGGGTGTGTGAAGAACTCTTGAGAAATTGAAAAAGAATGCTGCTAGCTGACGTGGACAATGATGTCATTTTTCTTACAGACAGAGCGTTGACCTCCGTCTTTCTTTTTTTTTTTTACATTTATAATTTTGTTTTTCTCTGTTTTTCTTCTTATTGCAACAATTTCGTTAATTCTCTTTACAATTGTTGAATTAATGAAACTTTTTACGTAATTTTTAATAGTAATAAAATACAAGTAGCATTAATGACCTTGTTTTTAGATCAAACTATTATGAAAGCTCTTGTTTTTATTTGGTTAACAAAGTGGAGCAATAATTAAGTGCTAGGATAGCCTCTCAAAGACAACACCACAGGCGTCTGCGGATAGAACAAGAAGTTGGTCTCCTGGAGGTTCAACTAATATCTCACGCTCCACCTCCAAATCTCAAGTCGCCTTAGCAAGACAATCAACACAAAAACTGCCCTCCTTCAATATATGTTGGCGTGAGCAGAGCCAATGCCTATTTCATAGTTCGCTTATATCCAAAATCAGACCACCTAATGAATGAGACAAAATATCAGCTGTTCTAAAACGATCAATCACCACTCGGACATCCAATTCACACTCCACATTCCTATACCCTTCTCTCCATGCAAGGCTTGCATCTCAGTTACTATGTTAAAACAACTACTCATGTTAACTTTGAAACCCACCAGCCAAATACTCATACTATTTCTCAACAAACCCCCTGCCCTTGCAAAGCTTGGGTTCCCTTTGGCTGCCCTATCTGTATTAAGTTTGACAACATTCACGAATGGAGGAAACTAGCTTATATAGCAAGGCGGAGGCACATCCACTATCCTTTTGGATATATGACACTGGAGTTCGCTTGTTGTTTCCCATTAATGTTGGAGATAAGAGTAACAACATCAACTGCTTTTTCATCAGGTGCCAAACTAATACTACCCCATTGAGTTCATAACCTTCACACCGTAATGGTAAAGATTATCCGCCAATCAATACCAATTGGCAATTTTACTCCATTGCCCTGCAGGTTCCTATCAAGCTACTCATTCAAACAATTAGATATAAAATCAGTCTAGTGTTGGGCTGACACCAAATGTTACTAGACAAAAGATGCAATAGGGTAATCACGAAGAAGCTGAAGAGTGGACTCTTCTTTCGCCGCACATATAATGCACATGCACTCCATTGCCATCTTCCACTAGAACCGTAAATTATTAGTGAGCACTCTGTTAGGAAATCGGGTCGAGATCTCATCCCGACTGTAGCGGAATAATCATGAAACTTTTTCGTGACTTTTGATTTTCCGAAAACCAAGATCTCTTTAATCCTATCAAATAATTAACACAAAGTATAATAAAGCAGAAACATAATTCGTACATTATTCTAAGGCTTGATCTTCATCTTGTCGTATCCTTCGAATTATTCCCAAAACTGATTTGTCTTAACCACCATAGCCACACAAATGTCCGACCTCTAACAGTATCTACAGAACGAATTGAAATAACTCTGTAACTGTTACAAAGAGGGTTAAGCATGAAGTGTTAGTTCTATAGAGCTTAAGCCTATATATAATAAGCTTTGGACGTTTTAGTAATTTAATTGAAATTAACTAATTTCAATTAAACTTTAATTAGAATTATTTATAATTCTAATTAAATGTCAATTATGCCCATATAAGATTCAATATCTCATATTGATCCTTATTTATTAAATATCTCATATTTAATCATAAAGTT
>JAOSBN010000178.1:9929797-9947906 GCA_027563595.1 Erythroxylum suave | reverse complement strand
CTGAAGGTGTCATGAAAGTCAACCCCTGGTCGTTGATGGAATCCTTTGGCGACAAGACGTGCCTTGTACCTGTCAATGGAACCGTCAGCATTACGTTTGATACGGAATATCCATTTACAACCAACTAAGTTAGAAGCAGCCAAGGGGTGAACAAGCTCCCATGTTCCATTTTTAACAAGGGCTTCGTATTCTTCAGCCATCGCTTTCTGCCAACGATCATCTCGGAGGGCTTGGGTCACGGTTTTTGGTTCTATTACAAAAACCAATAATCAAGTATACGTAATCAATCTCCTATAATCAGGCTCCTATAATCGAGCATACGTAATCAATCTCCTATATTTGGGGCCCATCAGGAGTAGGTTCATGAGAATAATCCATATCACTTCAAAAGGGAGAAGCTGTCTTGTCAGACGTCAAAGTCACTATAATTTGATAGCAATGGAACACCTTATGCTCAATCGGTACTCAAAGTGTAATTTCATAAATGTATCAGTAAGGGATAAATTGAAGGTAGTTAATATTATTAACAAGTTAAGAAAGATAATAAGGTTTAGATAATTTAGATATGTTAGCAAGAAATATTCATAAGCTTCAGTAAAAAGATACAAGAAGATTGTACACGGATAAATTGAAGGTAGTTAATATCATTAACAAGTTAAGAGAGATAATAAGGCTTAGGTAATTTAGATATGTTAGCAGGAGATATTCAAAGGTCTCAGTAAAAAGATACAAGAAGATTGTATATAGATACTATAAGAGAAAAAAGAGAAGAAAAATTGGAAGACAGTGATAAAAAATGATATAGCAATATTAGAATTTACCAAAGACATGAATCGTAACAAAAAAATTTGATATATTAAAATACATATAAATGATCCCTCGTAAAGAGATTCTTGTAATTTTTATAAGTCTTTTAGCATTTTCCTATAGTTGTTAGCCTGTACCTGTAAAACATAAACATAAACATAAACATAAACATAATAATAATATTATTATTATTATTTTTACGTTTTCTCTTTTTGTCGTGGCCTTCTTCTTCTTTATTTGTTTTTGTTCTTATTTTTCTTTTGGGTCAATTAGAAATATTTTTTTATTAATTAATAGTAAAATTGTGTATTATTAGATATTTCTAAATTTTACCTGCCAACGGAATTTACATTGTTATTGTTGGTACTCAAAATATACTCTCTCGAAACACCCTTCGAATGTTCCGATCTTCAGTTTGTGGATAACCAGCATTTTTGCCTGTTGAAGCGAAATTGGAAGCCAACATCAACCTCATACGTTAGACAACAGCAAATTTCAACCACAAATTAAGTCGCTCCACATCCAAAGCACGACCATTATTGAACTTTGATATGGCTTGTCCAATCCCGTTTTACATCTTGCAGTTGGTTTTAGTTATAAAATGTACAACTCGATAAGATTTGTTGTTTCAAGATATGTATATGATACTTAAAAAAACTCACTTTTATCTTTATTTATTTTTTTATAAGAACTGATTTTATATTTTAAATTTCAAATCACAAAAATAAGACATGAAAATAATCTTCGAAACAAGTACAGTCCATTATCGAAGACATAGCTTCATTGGTAAGTACTTTTATAACAAGAATATCATTACATTTTCATTGGACGAAGTGTACTAATAACTTTTTTTTTTTTTGAAAAGATGTGAACTGGTAACTTGAAAGAATTTATAGAGTCAATTCTCGAGCTTTAGTCCAATCATTCTATTATCTATATGAGTTGGTGAAGATAAAGTTTACAAAAGCTATTAACTACAACCACAACCTTCGAACTTGATTTTTGATGTGGAATGGGGCATGATGATGGTTTGACATGCATGATTGGTGCAAGGAGCGACTTAAACAATGGTCGGTTCAGTTGGATCTTACAAAATGTGCTACTGGTAGTAGTAAGATATCGATCCAACGAGTGATCGTGACCAAAAAAGGATCTAGAAAGAATAGAGGCCATTTAGCGATAATAACGTAATTCTAAGTTTTGTGAGATTTTAAAAATCCTAACCTATCTCGGATCTAAAGTTCCACCAGTGAGGAATTTAATTTTATACATAAATTTTATTCGATTTCACAAGACATTTTTAGTTCAACGCAAGATAGTGCTGGAATTTAGCTATTCGTATTGCGATTAAATTAGCCCAAAGACGTAAACCAACCCTTTGGAGTTAACATATACCTAGTGCCCGTAAAATTTAGCTATGTTAATTTGCATATGATTGGTTGATTTGTGGAAATTGATACATTATATCCTTCCATAATTGAAAATATTTTTGACCCAATTATTGTAGTTTTCTTCTTGAAGCAATATGCCTTGTTTTTCTGTTTAGATAATCAATAATGTTCTATCCATGTATATGAATTAATTTACTTCCTTCTTTTTGTTTACTAGGTTATTAAAAATTTACATTTGGTTAAAAAATTCATGATAAAAAAATTAATTGTGTTTATTGCAGGAACAGGGGTTCAAATTGTTAGTGTACATATGAACAAAGTATTACCCAATTATATATTGAAGAAAATAAACAAAAGAGGTAAAATGATGCAATTTGCACTAAACTTCTCCTAGCCTACGAGGAATAGTGAAACCCTATGATATCCTACAAGGCAATGATGCTCCTTTTTCTCTCCTCTGTGAGGAAGAACATGGGAAGAGAACAAAAAGGTGGGGTTGGTCGGTATGGAAAAGGCACGGAGTTTGAGACAACACGATAATGATACTGGCAGCGACCAAATAGTCTACAAAGGGGGTGTTGTGGGCAAACATATATCCATGTCAAAGGGGGTCAACATTTCAAGCTCGAACAGTTTTCACCACTAGAATGAGTGATTCTGTGATGATATGGTGAATGTGCTATCATCCTCGTAAACTCTCTTTAGCATATTCCTCACTAGTGAAATGTCATTCTCAAGTCAATCTGTTTTTATATGAATAAAGATAACAATGTTTTAATGCCAGAAACAAAATTTGGAAAGGGTTCACCTTAGATCGTGTAATGGGTTGGATCGAATACTCAAAAGGGTCTCTATTGCTCGGTTGTTGGAAGGCCGGACTTATTTGAGGTTAAAGGAGATTTAACTACCATACTTTGTCTGATAAGATAAGATTACGACAATTTGATCCAAAATGTAAAAGACAAAAAGAAAATTACAACACTTTTTGAAGCAGCGTGAAGCCAAAATATGCAAACATTATGCACATTTTAAAATTTCAAATGATCATATATATCCTAGGAGCCATTTTGATAAAGGAATTGTCATGAAAGTGTTACAAATTTTCCCATTTGGTGGACAATAATTAATTGTATTTCTTGATTTTTGATAACTTATCGATTAAATTACGTAAATTTAATTCGAATAAAGATAGTAAAGTGATCCAATAAATGATTTAAATTGCTAGGCTAAAGTTTGTGAAGAAAATAGACCCCAATTAGTATAAATTGGATCCATATCGGGCTTCTTCATCAGAAGCCCGATATGAATGATTATATAGAAGGTTAAGATCTTCTATAGCTGTTGTAGCAAATCATGAACGTAAGGATACTCTGACTTATTCAGAGATTCATGTATACAAAAAGCTACAGATAGGCCTTAATGCGTCCCAATGAGTAGATCCAGTTAAGGTGGCGGTGGATTCATGCTCGTTTCGGCCTCAAAAACCTCGTTTGAAGTTATGAAATCAAAATCAAGTATTTTCTGCATTTTTTCGTTTATTTCCCTTTCACTTTCAATCCAGGACACATACTAAGGCTTATGATACATTTTACATGTGGTATCAGAGAAGTTACGTGATTAGGTGGTTAAAAATAAAGCTTTTTTTTGTTTTTCTCCTTATGGTTTTTGAAGAATAAAGTTTTGTTTTTGATTTTTTTTGCTTATTATTGCTTGAAAGTGGTGTACATATGTTTAGCCTTAAAAAACGAGTCAAAAACGAGCCAATAGTCTATGGTGTGGAGTCGAAACTTGTCGAAAATCACACTTTTTTGGCAAGGGAGAGAAGCACTACACATGCTCGACAATGCACAGTAACAGGTGCTGAAGGTTGTGTATGATGCAAAATTAACCGGATGAGTGTCTAGCATGTGTGGCACACACGCCAACATCGGTGGGCACATGTGCATTACGTGTTAGACAAGTTCCATGCTTGTCAGATGGGACGCGTGGACCACACATGCCATTTTGTGTGCACTCGCATGCTGACGTCTTTGGTGACGTCAGTAACCGATGTTGTTAGCTGACGTCAGCAACGTGGACAAAAAAAACAAAAATTTTAGAATTCCCGTAAAGTTGCCCAAGTCAGTTTGGGTCAATTTTTGGGTTAGGGAAATTTATAAAGTGAGTTTTTTAATTTTTCTCGATTTATTACACGAGTAATAAATTAAACTCCAGAAAAAGAAAATGAGGCGTTCTGAAACCTTTTTAATTGAATTTTCATGCTTTGGACTTCACATAAGGGAGAAAGTTTTTGTCTTAGGTATTATGTTAACTATTTAGAATAGTATGATAGTCACTTGGATTGAGAATTTTCGTTATAAAAGTCTCAAATCAATTTCATTGATAGTGTTTTCAGCACAAGTATGTGATAATTAAATTGTGCATTCGATTTTTGCATTTATTGATGATATTTTACCACATACGATATGCCCGTACAGAATATGAGGATTACATAAAGAAGTACCCCTTGTGTTTATGCAATTTTTAGGTAATGATGAGAATATAATTACTACGTCAATATTTTGAATTGTTTCGCTTGCATGTTAAGGATGTTTCTAGTCTTATGTTTGGTTATATTGTCCACAAGTGTTAGTCTTACATGAAATTTTGAGATGTGCATAAAGGTATTAGATGGAACAAAGTGATTGCTTGAATGATCTATTTGCCCACAAGTGGTAGTGTGATAAGAGTTAATGGTGTATACTCTAATCACTTTTATGTGGAGGTCTAGTTGTATATATTATGTATTCAGACCACAGGTGTTTTATAATACGCGTGACAAGATTCTCAGTATAGATACTATTTAATGGCTTTGAGTATCCTGTTATCCTACATTTATGCTAATCTTTGTGTTGTCCTTTTGTAGTCACCTTTTTGGTCAATAATCACAGTGTCACTATTGAACTCTTACTGGTTTTAATTTGAAGAAATGGATAGAGGATGTATTGAATTGAATGGAGATGGCAGAGATTGATATGACCATACGTATGTATAGGCCATCTCCACCTACATCTAGAAGCTCAAGAGCTCATAAAGCAACCTATGCAGCTTAGGATTGATCAAATAGAATGTGTTATATGACCATTAAAAGATCCATAACTAACTATCTGCTAAGTGGACTTCTGGAGATAGACATAACGAGGGAGTTTTTTTATAATGTCTCCTAGAGCTACATAGTCCCATCTAATACTGAGATAAGCGTCTTGATAAAAGAATTATTCTCCGTGAGGTATACTAGAGAAGGGGGAGTGATGGAGTACATATCAAGAATAATTCATCTGTACAATGGACTAAAGATACTAATATTCCTTTTCCTAATGTTTGTATAGTTCACCAGACTTTGAGTACACTCCCTCTAGAGTTTAGTGACCTAGTAACGATATATTACTTTTAAGATGAGGAATGACACTTCAATGCTTTGATTACCTATTGTGTCGCTCAGGAGGAGAAACTTAAGATTGTTGCTTCTACAACCCTCGAAGCAACTAAACGGAAGGCAAAGGTGAAGCCTGCTAAGTTTAAAGGTAGAAAGTCTAAATCTTCTTCACATGCTGATGCTAGGCAATCCAAAGCTAGTAAAGGTCCTGTAGACATAAAAAAGCTAGCGGTATAAGGCCTGGAAGGAAAGACAGAAACTGTCAAGTAACTCTTTAGCTTATCAATTCATGAATCTAATTATGTTATAGCCACATCTAGCTTTTGGTGGTTAGATGGTGGAGTACCTAATTGAGTGGCTTTCACGATGCAGGGGTTCATATCTAGGACAAAGCCAACTAAAGAGGACGAGAAAACTGATGGTTGTCAACAATGAAGAAGTGGATGTAATATCTATAGGGAATGTATGTTCTGAGCCTTACTGTAAGGTTCGTTTTGGTTTGATAAGACATATTTTATATTTGATCTTTGTACCAATTGTGGCAATGAAGGTTATAGTTTTTGTATTTAATGCTTCTGTTGTACTGTTGTTGTTTAATACAAACATAATGATACAACTTTCTTATCATATGCATTATATAGAATATGTCTTGCCCTAAATTAGATATATGCTCTTTGTAGTTTACCAAATAAGTCATGAAAGGAGAACCCTGATGAAGGACAAGTCATACATGTGGCATAAAAGTTTAAGCAACATTTCCAAAGCTAGGGTTAAGAGATTGATTAAGGTAAACATTCTCCCAATTCTATATTTTGATGATATGGAAATATATATTGACTATTGCAGGAGTAAGTTGACTAAAATAAGAAAAAAGGGGTCAACTCTTGCTTCTGACTTATTAGGTCTGATACATACAGATATAAGCGAATCTTATAAAGTTTCATTATACAATTCAAGATATTTTCTGACATTTGTTGATGATTATTTCCGTTACAGTTAATATGTTCTTAATTAAGGAAAAGCATGAAGTTCGTGATAAGTTCAAGATCTTTAAGACTGAAGGTCGAGAACCAATTGGGAAAATCAATTAAGATAGTCATACCTGACCATTGAGGAAAGTATTATGGTAAGATGTTTCAGTACATGAAAAGGTCTGTTGCCAAATATAAGGAATTGGTTGAAATAGTGACTCAGTTCACTATGCCAGACAGTTTTGAGCAAAATAGTATGTTGTCGAAAGGAATAAACGCACCCTAAAGGACATGAAGAAGTCAATGCAGAGTAGAACTAACCTACCTAATTATTTGGAAAGAGTGAAAACCTAACCTTGCACACATTCTTGTATAAGGCTACTCTACTGAGGGGTGTTTATAAAATCCTTATGAAAGCAAATTGTAAGCTTATTCTATTCATTATTTTTTTAGTTAAATATCCCGACCACTCTAAAGGCTACAAATTTTGCTGTAGAGAAGAAGGACCAAAATAGTAGAATAACGAACACCAAATTTTTCTAGTATACGATGTCTATGATAATAGTGGGCCTTTTGACCCTTTAAATGATAGCAGAACGGATACTACAACTATATCATATCTTCCACTCATACAGTTAGGTCTAGTGGATTTAGGTTTTAGTACCATTCCTATACTGGAACAGGAACTCATACCTAAATATTCAGAGGTTCCTAAGGTATAAGAACTAATACAGTTGTGTAAATCCACTAGAGTGAGATGGCTTACTATTCTATCGGATTATGTAGTTATTTCGGATGAACAAGACTATAATATTAGACATATTATGGATCCAAAAACTTTTATAGAAACTGTTTCTAGTCACCATACAAATTTGTGGTGGGATTTAATGAATTATGAGATGCAATCCATAAAGCATAATAAGGTATGAGAGCTAGTTAATTTACCTCAACGTTGAAAATCCGCCAGTTGTAAATGAGTTTGAAAGACAAAAATGGATTTTAGGATAAAGTTCAACGATTTAAAGCTCACACAGTTGCCAAACGGTTCACTTAAAGAGAAGATTTTGACTTTAACGTTACCTTCTCTCCTGTATCATCTAAAGGTACAATTCGAGTGATTATGTTAATTGTAGTTCATTATGATATAAAGTTATATCAGATGGACGTTAAAACCACTTTCTTGAATAAAGACATTTATGAAGATGTCTATATAGTATAATTTGAAGGATTTCAAGATCCAGATAGAATTGACATAATTTATATGTTAAGCCAATCAATATACATTAAACCTCCCGAAAGTGGTACCTTATATTTGAAGAGGTTTTGAGCTCTTTCGACTTCATTAAAAATAAAGTTGAGTGATGCTTGTAATATAAGGTTAGGGAGACCAAGATTATCTTTCTATTGATGTATGTGGATGATATCTTAATTGCATATAATGACTTGATCTTATTGCATAAGGTTAAGCAACTTTTGGTCAAGCATTTTGACATTAAAGACCTTAGTGAAGTATCCTTTTTCCTAGGTATGTAGATTCACCAAGATAAATCTAAACACTCATTAGGCCTCTCATATAGTGTATATATTGAGTGTATTATAGAGGTTTAATACGATTGACTATAAACCTGTTGTAGCACCAATCTCTTATGGTGAGAGATTGTTTTTGGCACAGTTTCCAAAGAATGAAGTAAAGAGAGAGATCATGAGGAATGTTCCATGTTCTAGTGCAGTTGGTAGCCTAATGTATGCCCAAGCGTGCACTAGACTTGACATTGCATTTACTGTTGGATTGATGGGTCACTATTAAGACCCAAGGATAGACCACTAGAATGCAGTTGAACAAATGTAGAGACATTTAAAGGGAACCAAGGATTATATGTTGACATATAAAAGGTTCAACAATCAAAACCTTATAAGGTATATAGATTCTGATATTGCTATGTGTTTGGATGATCAGAAGTCTAGTTCAGGTTACTTTTTAAGTTAGCAGATGGTACAATAACGTGGAAGAGTGTCATGTAGATGCGAGTGTCTTTCTCGACCATGCATGTAGAGTTTGTAGCATGTGATAGGGTTGCTCTACAGACAATTTGGTTTAGAAACTTAATTTCTGAGTTGTTTGTGGTTGATTTAGTGGCTAGGCTCATTCAGTTATATTATGATAATTGTGTTATTGAATTGTTTAATAAAAATAATAAGAAGATCACAAGGACTAAGCATTTGGAGGCCAAATACTTGACCAAAAAGAAGTTAATACAAAAAGTGACATTAAGATGGAGCAATTGAGGACTGAGGAAATATTAATCAATCTTTTAACTAAAGGACTTCGCCCATATATGTTTTAAAACATGTATATAGTATGGATGCAATGAAGTTTTTAGGCACTGTTAATTAGAGATCGTCTTGTTTGCTTCTTATAATATTATACATTTTGATGTATCATGACAGTATAGTGGTTCATCAATAAAGATGAACATCATTTATCCTCAGTACTATGTGTTATCATAGATAGTCATACTACATGCAAAATTCTTAAGATTCGTGTCGATCTTAAGTATATTAAAGGTTATTGGACATATATACAGTTTGACCTTAGGCCTATGTCATTAGGACATATACAATTTAATATGTATACCCGTGGATTTTAACATGACATAGGGGTATATAAGTATTCATTCCTATAAAGGTTCTCTAATTTAGTTTAACAATTAGTAAGAGAGCATAAAGGTTTTCTCTGACGCAGTTTTGCATTTAGTGAGAGAAAATAAGATTTCTCTGCTGCAGTTTAGAAATCGAGACCTACAAACGAAAGATAATACATATTAGAACATATAGTTATCATCTTAGTTTGCCACACTCCATTTTCTTATTTATGTTAGTGCGTAATTAGATATTCGTAATTATATTGTACTTGTGTCGGATGATATATATGTTTGACATCTTTCGGTATCAAAAGCCTTGCGGGATGGAATGGACTTCTGTTATTTTTGGATCAAATGTCTTTGGTTTTAAACTTGGTTAACCAGACAATACTGTGACTTAACCAAATTTTCAAACTGGTTTTAACACTTGAATCAATAAGGCCATTAATTATTGTTTAATGGGGAGAATGTTAGAAAATTTCCCATTCAGTGAATAACAATTAATTGCATTTTCTTAGTTTTTAATAACTTATCAGTGAAGTTATGTAAATTTGATCAAGATAAAGATAATAAAGTGGCCCAATAAATAATTTAGATTAATGGGCAGAAATTTAAGAAGAAAATGGACCTCGATTAGTGTGGATCAAACCTATATCGGGCTTATGATGGGAAGCCTGATATGGATGCTATATATAGAAGGTTAAGGTCTTTTGTAACTGCTATAACAAATCATAAACGTCAGGATACTATCACCTATTTAGAGGTTCACGTATACAGAAAGCTACAGAAAGGCCTTAATGCATCCCGATGAGCAGATCCTGTGAAGATGGTGGTGGATTTGCCCTCGTTTTAGCCTCAAAAAAATTGTTTGAAGTTATGGAATCGAAATCAGGTATTTTCCACATTTTTTCATTTATTTCCTTTTCTTGTTCGATCCAGAACACTTACTAAAGCTTATGATATGTGTTACAAAAAGGCTTTAGAAGCGAGGTTCTCTTTAATTGGTAATTATCTATCTTTTTACAATGATCTCTAAATTATCTTATAAGTAGTAAGATTTTCGTATTTGCTTAAAATGATGAGACAGACAAAAGCTACAAGGTTTTTATAACCTTATTGTTTTTACCCACCTAAATGCATGAAAATTTGAAGATAAAAATGTAAGAATTTTTAATATTAAAAAAATTAGTATTAGTTCACAATTTTTCTTTTTATAAAAATAATTCATAACATAAAAAATTTCTAGTCATATTATCATTTAATAAATTCTAGAAGAGATGTTGATAAAGAATTTTAATTATTTCTTATAGTTTCTATATTAAGGTTAATTCAAAGTTAACTGTAAAATCAAAAGTTATTTTCTCGTATGTTAGGTTAAAAATTAAGCATATAAGTAGTTGAAAAAGTTTGCATTAGACATATATACTCCGAAATTTGAATTATTTGTTTTGAAAAATAAAGAACTTGAACAAATTAATAGTGTCATTCTATGAATATTTCTGTAAAATAATCTCATTATGAAAATCATACATATGGTTATTTTAACAAAAAAAATTAAAAACACATATGTATAAATATAAATGATATTTAACCAAATTGCTCGACATAACCTTATCAAAATTGAAGTATCAAGGTTACATTTGGAACTATTCAACATTACTAATTACTCTGATGGTTAACTGGTTGAAGTCTTAGATTTATTCCTTAAACATCGAACATTTGCCACTTTCCCTTGTACAAAGATCACATTATTCTAACTGATGATTAAAAAACTCAATTGGTCAGTTTTCAGGAATTAATAAGTTGTTATAAACTAAAATAAATCATTTAATTTTTATTCAACAATATCTTTTTTAATTAAACTTCAAACTTTGTGATAGGTAAAAACAATATCTTTCAATCATATTTCAAATTCCTTAATCTTATTTAATCTTTAGTCAGTCTTATAACAGTTTAATATATCGATTGAAGTTTTTAAACCTTAAACCTCTTGTCTTATCAGTTTAACTTTTAGTAGGAATAGCAAAGAGATCCTCCATCTCCTTATTTATTCATTCTTGTAATGGAAGGCTTTTCAAGGCTAATAAGCAAGTTGATCTCATGTAATAGGAGATTCCAATTTACCTACAAATGTAGTGCCATCAACATACCTCATCTAATGTATGTTGATGATCTCATGCTTCTTTGTGGGACAGATCCTTACTCTATCAATCTCTTAATAAATGTCCTGAAAATATTTACGAACTGGTCAGATCTTAAGCTCAACACTGAGAAGAGTAGCCTTTACATATCAGCAGATGTAATTAATATAGCTGAAGTAAGCAAAGTTGCTCGTATAAATGTTCATTCAACACCTTTTTGCTACTTAGGTGTACCAATCACATCTTCCAAGCCGAAATATCATGATTGTTTGCCTCTCATCCAAAGGATTAAATCCAAATTCAATGCTTGGCAGAATAAATTTCTATTTTATGCTACTAGACTTATTCTTACTATTTCAGTCTTAAGCAACTTACATCTACACTGGCTAGTCCATATTGCACTATCTAGGAAGGTTACCAAAAAGATAGACAGAATTATGAAAGCATTTCTATTGTCAGGTAGAGTAGAGAATGTTTAAAATGAAAAGATCAAATGGGATGAGGTTACTATCCTAATAAAATTTAGAGGACTTGGATAATTTCCACTACAATCATACAAAAGGTTCTAATGCACAAAAGAATTTGGAGGCTCTGTATAGATCAATAGGCACTATAGATCCAATAGATCCATGAATATCAACTAAGAGGGAGTTACTCTTAGGTTTTCAATCAGATAATGGGATTGAGGAGCTTTATATATCCTTGTATTCAATATAGAATTAGTAATGGTGAAACAACTTGGTTTTGGTTTGATGGTTGGCTAAACTCTAGCCCTCATCCATAATTCAAAGATTCTTCATTTAAGGAATAGAATTCCTTTAAGTCTTAAAGTTTCCACTATGATTAGGAATGGTGCATAGAGTGGGAATTTCAGAGGATTTGGCTCTGTTATGAATATTTTCCCTCAACTTAATGATATGGAGAATGAAGATGTAATCACCTGCACTCTCTCAAACCAAGTGGTAAGTTCTCTAACAAAACCTATCACCAGCTTCTCACCCATTACCCAACTGAAGCCCCCTTGTATAACTTTCTCTGGAGTCGCTCCTTGAATCCTAAAGCTTCCTTGATCACTTATCTAGCTATTAAAAACAGACTTAAGACTAAGAGCTAATGACACAAAAATGTGGACTCCACCTGAGTACTTTGGAAGATGGAAGTAGAAGATAGAGACCATCGTTTCTTCCCTTTTGCATTCTCTAAAGTAGTATGGTAACAGGATTTGCATTCTCTAAAGTAGTATGGTAACAGGATCTTGCATATAATTCCTAGTAATATGATTAAGAATAAAATTTAAATTGGGTCATTTGAAGCTCTAAGCAGGGAATGTTAAATGCTATACTTTATAAAGTAGCTTTCACCGTTAACATCTAGATGTTTTGGAAGGAGAGAAATAATAGAAAATTTACCAAATCAGAAGAAGGAAAAGTACTAGCTAGTTGACAAAATTGTTAACTAGAACATAGCACTACTTTTTGCTAAAAATTTACTCTTACTCTTATTCTTGACATGCTACTTAGATGGAAAATTTATTTGAATTGTTCTGGTTAACGTAACTCCTCTTTTGTATATTTAGCTATATTGCTTATATATAGAATAGCAACATAGAATTCATCGTAATAAAGAATTCATTAAAATAAAATAAAAACCATCGCAAAGGTGAAAAGTAATGATAAGGATATAGGAGGCGATTACCCGTTTGAGATAAGGCACGTAAAAGAAGAGCATTAGAGTCGTTTTCATGCAAGTATTTTCATGTCAACGTTAATGATCACCACCCAAATAATCAACCTCTTATTTAACGAGATCATTTAGAACTAACGTGAAAAACATTATATATACTCCAATGAGGTCAACTTTGGTTTAATCTTGTTCTAGTTGGTTAGGTTTCAAATCATGGAGCACCATCATAGCTTTTCCGGAAATGATATTCCAAGAGATTTTTGCACCGAAAGAGACCGAATTCATGACAAGTTAAGCTCTGTGGATGGACCACCAATGAAGACTTTTGCAGCTACGCGACACTGCACGCCAACGATATATGTACCTATCGATTGGAAACCGGTCGAGCTTTATTTCAAATGTTGGAAGTTGTTAGATTATTACAACTCTAGAATGTACAAGTATATTTCGATAACTTTGGTTGGTTGTTCATGCCATTGCCATCAAACAGCTGAAACCTTTCTAGCACTTAGGAAGAAGGTAATCGAAGTATGCTGCTACATTAATGTGTTCACTTTTTAAAAAAAAAAGTTCCATTCGGTAGAGCCTTAAGAAACTTAAGATATAGATTGAAACGCACTTGTCTGTGTGAGATTAAAAAGAAGGCCTCCTGAAAAATTTTTCTTCGTGATCATAGATAATTGTCCTTGTCCTTAGTTCCATATTCTAGATTTCAGAGGCTGAAGGAGAACCGAACTTGACTACACTTTTTCGGAATATTTGGCATCCATAAGATAGACTTGATTTTAATGGCTATTTTGGTAGGTGCTAATCAATTTTCTCATAAAACTAGTTATAAACAGAAAGAAAGAGAGAGAGATCCATCAAACACTTTATATGTATTGTTAGAAATAACAAACTGTAATCTCAAGACGTAGGTGAGTTGGTAAGGAACTCTCCTGGCTTAAATGAGGTCACAAGTTCAAACCTCTCTCATCTATCCAGCTGCTTAAAACTTGGGGCTAGAGTTTTATTTCTCGCAAGAGATCTATTTGGTTCGAGCGGAACTGTTAAACATTAACTTATCCTATTATAATGCCTTCTATATTTGTAATATACATATGACAAACATAGATGTAGTTTAAAAAAAAATATGTACAACCAATGTTTTATTTCTTTTGGTAATTTATAATTTCCATGTGTTTTATGTACTTAATACATTCATATCAGTCACAATTATTATAATAATCATATATAATGTCAGTATCTTCCGCAGATAAAACATTGAACATAGCACGTATTACTCAAAAGGAAACCATAACCTTTTTGGGGAGATTATGTCTCACGGGTGTTTAGTTTCATTCCATCTGAAGAAGGCGGTGTTGTTGACTAATATATTTTTTTTTTGTTATCCCAAGAGGTGTTTTAGGAGGGTCCTAACTATGAGAATGCGCCTTTAAGCTATCCACACTCAGACTAATCTCCGCTCGCACCGGGTCAATCCGTAAGGGGTAAAATGCTGGCCATTTCCAGGGCTCCAACTCGAGGCTTCTGGTTAAGGGATGAGAGTGCTGAACTACTTTCACCAACCTGTTTGGTTTTTGACTAATACATTTTAGTTAGTGGATACGTTGTAGAGGTCCTTCTTTGAATTATAGAGATAGTATAGTCGAAAACGTGAGTAATAACCTTGTTGACCATCATCTACAAGTCCCCCATACGCTCCAGTACATGTTCCACCAGTGGGCACAAGGACTGAAGATTTGTTACCCGCAGGAACAATAGTAGTTTCAGTTCCTGGGGACACAAATGCACGAAAACATTTAATTACGACCCAGCCATTTTTGCTAGTTTTCTTGTTGTTTATAAACAAATGGGTAGCTGTGCTGGACTCCCATAATGTGAAGGTTGATAGAGTGACAAAGACACTGGCTACCTTAAGACTACTGTTCATAGCTAAAATTTGAAGTACTTGTGCATAGGATGTTTCAAGGTCTGCTGGTTAATTTAAAGTGGCATATTGAGGTTACTTCCTAAACCTCAAGTGACATTAATGTATTTTATTACTTCAGGAGGTACTTGCTTTAACGAGTTATTCATTATTCTATCGGTTTCCAGAATGAATTATTACTAGCAGGTGACATAAATTGTAAGCTGATATAATATATGTACAGGAAATTTTCGTACTGAAACGCTTGTCTGTTGCTCTCCACGAAAAGAAAAAAGAAAACCAGTTCGTGGTGTAGTTCCAGCTTCTTGTTGTTATTGACATAGGCATGTTAGCTGCTGTTGTTGAGTGAGGAGGAAATTAAGAAACTGGAAGCAATTCATTATTCATAAGCTTGTAACAATTGGTCAATGAAGCGGGTACTTCCTAGTTTTTTTTTTTTCTTTCCCTCTCTTTCTTAATCACGTGGCCTTAAAATCAAATCGTTGAATTCATTTTATATATGTCAAAGTTTTCATATTTCAATGGGGCAAATGCGCTTGCCTCTTTGATTAATGGAATCATCCATGCAATTGATGACATTTAACTGCTGGCCATTCTTTAGCTGTCAAATTCAGAAGGAACATTGAGTAACGTAGTGCATAAAAATGAAACTTTATTTAATTAACTTGGAGGATTAGAAATCTGTACCTAAACCTTATCTAATTGGATGCTGTAGTTATAATAGTCAGGTCGACATACATATGATTTTTTTCTTTAATTCCTCCGAATTTCTTAGTTATGCTTGTTTTCATCTTAAACGACGTCAAGGTCTAGTCAGACATGTTATGGCTCTGTCCAATAAATTAATGTACCAATTTTATTCTCCATGTTGACTATTGTGTATTTCTTAAAGCAGGCCCTCACAACATTATTTTCAAATATAAATTGAATTCATATAAACACTACTCTATTCCCTTTTTCTATTTGTATAGCTCCAAGTTTTAGATTTTTGATTTACTATGTCCTGAGCTAGCTAGCCTTTGATAAAAATAATAGGTACTACATGTTTTCGGAATAGTTGAAGTTAAAATTAATAATTTGCTTGTAGCATAAGTTATAATTGCAAATTTTCTTAGTTGATGATCACCATAATTATGGGACAATTTACTAGAATTAACTAACGCAGGAAGTATTTATCACTGGAGAGTCTTAATTCTTATGACGTGTTTGGAGACGAATAAGATAGTTATTATTGTTTATTACTACACAATTAAGTATAATTATAACCCAAGCCAAGAAAGAATTTCAACTTGTTCATACTTGCAATTGAACTTCTATTCCTAGGGAGATCTTGAGTTTCTCATAACCAGTTCTCAAAATCAGTTAACAAATCTTTCAGAAATCTCCAATTTCGAAATTAACTGCTACATGGAAACGTGTATATCTTCTGAGAGTTTCCTAGAATCTTGTAGCTATAGCATTTGGCTGAAGAATTCCATTATTCATACATCTTTTTCTCAATAAATTTGACTGCATCATAGGTTCTAAGCGCTGTACTAATTTCATTTACTGCCATATATTGAAGAGTTAGATCAACAGTTAAATCACCAATACGACCGAGTATTTCATTGAATGGTCACCTTCTTCTACCATTCAAAAGCACCAAAAAGTTACTCTTCTTTCAGAGCGAACATTGTAAATTATTGCTCTAGAAAAGCAACAAATGACTCTGAAACGCACTTCACATACATGGAATTAAACATTGCATGTTAGTGGTAATGAGTGTTATTCGATACAAACATTGCGTTGAACGTAGCAAGGGCCTAGTGTGCTAGGATTGTTTGTGCTTGCTTTTAGTAGCGAATACCATGCGGCTTAGAGTCATCAGCAGACCAAACAAAGATACCGTGCAGTAGCTTCTGACGTTTAAGTTGATCGCAGGCAGTGAAAAAGCCATCTTCTGAAGACAATCCTCCCTTTCCATCGCTGATAAAGCTCACCAAGACTTTACCTCCCCTATATATGGATGTTTGAGTACTCTTGAAGTATTTCTTGAACTGAGTAATAGTGGTTCCTTTACCATAGGCATAAAATTGGAAGTTGACATAGTCTATGATGTGCCCATAACTCCTCCACAAGGCTGTGTAATGACTTTGAACTTGGTTATCCTCGTAAGGTTACCTTGCTTCTCTTTAGGGTTGCGATCAGCTGTCCTATGCACTTAGCGAAGGTATTGGGATCGGCCTGAAAGTGCTCGTAATCAATGTCAATGCAACCAAGTTTATTGGAAATATTATCCTTTCCATATATGTAGGAGATAAGTTAGGAATGTATATAGAAAGTGTATCAGTGTAAATCACTATGCGTGATGTAGTTGCTGATAGATAGGCATAACATATGGAGTAGCGTAATATATGGAGCATATTTCTCCAAATTGATTGTATATATACAGTCGGCATGCGTTGAAGGAATATATAGAAAATTCTTCCCATAATCTTTGATATAATTTTTGATATGGTATCAGAGCACCGTTTCTGGTGACTCTGCAAAATTTTCTTCCGCCCTTTCATTCTACCTTCACTCGACAGCCATGTCTGCCGAAATCCCCAAAAACGCTGCTATGGATACATCAAGTCCATACTATCTACATCATTCAAATCAACCCGGACACTTACTTGTCCCAGAAAAATTGAACAGCTCGAACTATCCAACGTGGAGCAAATCAATGATTCATGCTCTCATAGCCAAGAACAAAATAGGGTTCATTGATGGCACAATCAGCGCACCTTCAGAGACCCAGCAACCGACAGAATACGCTATGTGGAATCAATGCAATAGCATGATTCTTTCATGGTTAACACATTCTGTTGAACCGGATTTGGTCAAAGGCGTCATACACGCGAAGTCCGCACACCAGGTTTGGCAAGATTTGAAAGATTAGTTCTTGCAAAAGAACACGCCTGCAATTTTTCAGGTACAGAAAGCCATTGCCACAATTACCCAAGGTACGATGTCTATTTCGTCATATTACACAAAAATCAAGAGCCTCTGGGATGAGCTAGACACATATCGCTCATCCCCGCCTTGTAATCAGATGAAGGCACACAATGACGAGAAAGAAGAAGACCGTTTAATGCAATTTCTTATGGG
>JAOSBN010000178.1:9914649-9927325 GCA_027563595.1 Erythroxylum suave | reverse complement strand
TTCTTCTTCTCCTCTTCTTTTTCACGTTTTCTCTCCTTTCCTTTTGTTCCTACGACACTTCTCCTTCTTCTTCTAATCCAAATAAAATTTAACTCCTTTTCTTCCAATTATGCCCCTCCTTAGTCTTGTGCTCCCAATTTTGCCCTTCTTTTGTCTTTTATGGCTCTACTCCTTTAAGCTGACTTAACTCCTTAAGCTAACTTAATTCTAACTCCTTATTTTAATTTCTAATATCTACATTTAATACCCCATTCAAACTTGCTAATTTAGAAACTCAACTCTAAAAAAATAAAACAATTAAATCAATAATAAGAATAAATAATTAAAAAAATTGGGGCCCAACAGCTAAGTTGGCATTGTATTCCAAGGTCAAATAGTTTGTGCATGAAATCAAAACGCGTCGGTATAATCTCAAGACAAAAAGCCTATGTATCCCAACTTTTCTCAACCATATTATAAGCCAACTTAAGAAATTGCTTTCATAGGAGGATAGCTTTGGACAACTGGTGTTCGTAGGCCAGTCTATGTCATGTTACTACATCTGTGAGTTGCCGCCGGCAGGTTTGTTTATTAATAAGCTGGAATGCCGATGCTTAGAGCATGGAATCTTCGAGGCCAAGCTGCAATGTAAGCACGCATGGTACACTGGAGGCTTGAAAAAGAATGGCTTTATTTTTCTATTAGCATTTTAGCTCATTATATGCTGTTATATGATGTAGGTTTCTTTTTAGCAACTAACAAAGTAAAATTTGTTTTTTCAGTCGTATATTATGCAAATTTATAATACAAACCTATTTTCTTAATATATATGTTTTCCTTTATTTTGACTAAAGATTAATACGTAGCCCTTTGTTTCAATGTGAACGTACTTTGAGCGTGCCAGGAATTTAAAGTGATTCCAAACTAGAAAAATAGGAAAAAGATATTATGACTTGTAATTTGAAACTGAAATCAAATGATTGTGTATGCTGGAAAGGGACAAAAATCTAACAAAAAGAACTTTGCTTTATTGGTAAACAATTCGGCAAAACAATGACGAAGAAATTGAAAACAACTGATGATAATTGAAAATAAAAGGCTAGGCTAAAGAAATAGAGAATTGTCGAAAAATAAGCTAAAAGATTTGTTGGGATGCCTGGCTTTTGATATGCGAGAGGTTGGATCCTTTTTCTCGCTTCAAAACTTCTATTTATAGCCAAAGATGATGAGTGTCCTGCATCAATTAATCTTGTAATCTTGATAAAATTCTATCCTACTAGATAAAGATAAAATTTGGATAAACTTTATCCTATTCGATAGAGATAGAGTTTGGGCTGGTGTCTATCAAGTTTATCGCCTTATCTCCTCTTTATCTTGGACTTCTAGATTTTCACTCCAACTCAAATTCTATTACTTCCCTCTTTGCTGGACACCAGAATCTGATGGGCCAGGATCAATGGACTTCTTTTGGACTCCGAACCATAGGCTTTCTTTGGGCTTCGGGTTTTTAGTCCAAAACAATAAAAATGGGCAGAACCCATTTTTCCGTATAAACATTTGCCCCTTGCACCATTAGGCTTATGAATATAAGCCTTATGGTGGCCCTTAACTTATTTAAAAATCCATTTAGCCAATGTCTTTGCCTAGATTAGTCTTTGGACGCTTTGGCTGCTTCAATTTTTCCCAAGACTATATTCGAAAGACTACCACTTATAACTGGAGATGGCTTAAGCGGGTCCATAATGGTGTCAATGATGGCCATCCGGAAATAAGCTATTGAATGGGCATGGACATCAAAAATTTAAAAGACTTTCTGATAAATACCGCGCCAAATCCCAAGCCCAAGGTAAAACCCATTCGACACTCTTTAAAGCAAAAACCCTTCAGCTTTCAAAACCTCAAGTGTCGTTGATATTTAAAGACATCTCCTCGTTCTTCAATAACAATCCAAGGGAACGATTTCAAAACCCCTCGCAAGAACTCCTGGTCTTTGACTCACGCCTTCGCGGCTTCAACGCCATTAGCGCTGCCGCACCGCTCTTACGCGACCAACGCTCTAAAACGCCGTCGAAACCCAGCCGCTTCAAAAGGTTTCTCCGCCATCAACAACCATCGGTAGGTCCGCGTTTCCTCCTTCTCTTTTCCATTTCCACGTTATTTATTATCTCTAATAACTTGTGTTCTTTTCCAGCAAGACCCAGTCAATCTCTTCCTTCTCTACTATCTGAAGCTTGGAAAATCAATCGACAATATGTCAGGTACGAATTTTCGAACTTCTTCATTTTGGGTTTTCAGGTGACCGCTGTGATTTTTGGTGATTGCTGCGATTTTTGTTGACCTTGAGAGTTCACAGTGACCTCTAAGGTTTCGGGTGTCTCTCAAGATTTTCGGTGTCCTTGAAAGTTTGAAGTTTGGAAATTGCTGTTTGGTCGGGGTAGTGAGTATTGAGATGTGCTTTAGAAGTGTGTTTGCTTGCAGGTATTTTTGTGAACTTCCAATTATAGAGGAAACTCTGCCGAAATTTCTTCAGAAACTAATTTCCTGCTTCTGTATTGCAAGTTCAGAAGTTCCTCCAGCTCTTCTTGTTCAAGGTGACTCTAAACAGAGCTTGACTGTCTCTCCGTCTTCTTTAACCCCTCTGAGAATGGCCAAACAGAGCTTGACTGTCTCTCCGTCTTCTTCAACCCCTCCGAGAATGCCTTTCCCCCTTCTCAAAGGAGAAACTCTCCTTTTTCATCACACACAGTTCGCCATGCCTGGCAAGTAGAGGACGTGGATTCGAAACGTTTCAGAATACGGAGCTTGGGTGGCCAACTTACGGTTACACTTTGAGAGTCAATGGAAGAAGGTTAGTGTGGCTGACCTTATTAAGCTCACCTTGCACCAACAATATTTTGACAGGAATCTTGTCATGAGAGCCCTGCATTTTTAGAGCCACAGCTGCAACTCCTTCATTTTTCCCCATAGTCCAATGTCAGTGACGTTGCGGGATGTAGTAGCAATCACTGGCATACCTCTACAAGGAGAGGAGGTGGCCTCTGAAATTGTCCCGGAAGAAGGCAACTCCTTAGAAGATGCACTTGTCTCTCTACCCGCCGCTTTTTCCTTCAGTGGAGTAAGAACCTCCTAACTCGGCTATTGCTTTCTTTTCTTCTGCTCTTTGGTATTTCTAATTACTTGTTTCTTTCTCTTACAGGTGGTGAGACAGGCCAAAGATCTCGACATGTTCGGTCAAAACTTGGCATTGATGTGGTACTTGGTTATCAAGTACATTATTTACTCCGCGACGGGAAGGTTTACAAAAGAGACTAGAAACCTGACCCTCGTACTTCATCAAAGTCAGCAGGTCTCCTTAGCTACCATCTTCCTTAGCCAGTATTATAAGGGGATGTGCGTGGCTGTCACTTCTGAGCCCTTCAAGGAGCTTCCTCCATCTGCTTGGTTTCTTCAGCTCTGGCTCCTTTTGTACTTTCCGGCTCTACTCTCCCCTACCACTATTTGGAGAAACGAAGTTGCACCTGGGATCGCAGCTTCTTATTGTCCCTGCCCTTTACCTCAGGAAGACATAGTGAGATATTTCACAAATTTGACGGAAAAGGATGCTCCTCCTATGTTTCTTTTTGATCGTGGTGAGGAATGGGACGTCCTCTTGGTACCTCTGCAGTGTTATGTGCCTGGCTTGCTTGAGGAGCACGAAAAAGAATGGTTCCTGGTATGTGAAGCTAAGCATCTTTTGACTGGGACTTCTACTACGTTGAAGGGAGGTGGTAAGCAGATAGGAGTCTGTTGCAAAATTTACATGCCACAACTATGATGTAGGCAGTTTGGTTTGACTCAGGGCTGTCCGGACACTATCCAACACCTCTCTAGGTTTGACGGTAGTAGAGTCTCTTTGTCGGAGGCTGAAATCAAGGAGTTTATTGAGAGACAGCAGGAGAAGCTGTCAGATGCCCGAACCAGACCAATCACCATTGTTGAAGAAGACGCGGAGTCTATGACCAGTTTTTTCGGTTCCTGGTGGCGGAGTGTTTCTTATACCATCATTCATTCCCCGCCTGCTCAAGATATGTCTGGTATATTCCTGACCTTTCTCTTTTACTTTCCTAGGACCATATGATGATGCTTTGTTTTTCTTTAATTTTAGATACCCTCTCACACTCGGCTTCCAAAAGGAAATCAGCCGCGGCCTCTGCCAAAAGCAAGATTCGTAAGGCCGACCAAGGTAATAACCACTTCCCCTCATCTTCTCCTTTTCTTTATTACTTGTTGATTTTACTTTCTGGTTCCTAGCTCCTTCTGGTGAGAAGACACCTAAACAACCCAAGGTCCCCTCCAATGTCAAAACTAAGAAGACACTAGACAAAAAGAAATCTTCCTCCTCTGGTTCCCACCGATTAGAGGGACTGGCTGTCCAGCCAAGATCCACGGCAGTCACTGGTACTCTGAAGGTCACTAGTGATGAAGACTTAGAGGGGGCGGGCGAAGAGGAGGAGATCTTGAGCTTTCACGAGGTCTCCCAGAGTGAAGAAGCTACCGGTGACCAACAAGACACCGAGCCTGTGGTCACCGGAAATGTCATGGATACCAGAACAGCCGGTGACTAGACTTCCTCTCCCAAAACGGTATGAACTTTATATTACGAATTTCATTCTTCCTTTAGGTTAGCAACATTGCTACTAACTTATTTTTACTCTTTGCAATCCTTGGCTTCGATTAGTGCTGCATTGGAGGAAGAGCTTTCTTGGGAGGATCCTTTGGCTACTATGGACCTAAGTGTTTTTGATCCTCCTCTCGCAACCCCCGTTGTGGTGTCCCCAGAGGAGATAGCTACCACTAAAGAGAAGGTGAAGGCTTTCTTCTCTTGTGACTTTGATGCCCTGAACGAAGCCTTTGTACAGGAGTCACTCCAGGCCATTGAGGTTCTACTGTCCTCTGATCTTTTGGCCACCGAGAAGGTGGTGTTGAATTCTCTGAAGGGCAGGATCAGCAGCCTGAGGACCCAGTTTTTAGCTTGCTTCAGTAAGAAGGAAGACACCAATCGTCACATGGGTCGTTTTCAAACTTTGAATGCTTCATACGGCCTCCAAAAGAAGGCAATGGAGACCTTCTTAGAGGAAATCAAGAAATCCAAGTTGGAAGCTAATAATTGAGTCACTCAAATAAAATCCTGGGAGGATGAGATCAGGGAACTCCAGGTAAAGATTGCTACTGCACTATAAGAGATGTCTGGACGTTGGGTCTCCTTAGTGGGTTTGAAAGAAGACCTAAAAGTGAAAAAGCAAGAGGCCACTGAAAGTGGCGAAGAGCTGAAAAAACTCTACCCCTCCATTATGGCCTGTTCTTCCAGTCTGAGGGAAGCGGAGAGAGCCATCCATGACTGCCTACTCCAATAGGACGAGATCAAGCACACCCAGTACTCATTCCTGTAGAATACTTGTTGATTGCTCGTATAGCCTGCTCTGTAAGTGGCTTGATTTGAACAAATTTTAACGTTTGGCTTCACATTGTTATAATTCATATCTGCTATCGATAAATGACAAGCCGAAACTTTATTTCACTTGCTTGGCATCGAGCCAACTACTTTTATATGATTTCGGGCAGCCTACTTCACAAAATTTTATCAGTGGCCACCCATTGATACGAGTATCTAAATTTTACTCCTTTTGAATATTCTCCCATATAGTGGGATAATATTTCTTCAAGTACTTGCCATTAATATATTTGCTGTAAGTTTCCCCAGATAGACTTGATAACCAATATGCATTCCCAGGTAGCACCTTGTAGACTTTGAATGACCCTTCCCAGTTTGCTGACCAGTTCCCATACAGCCGATCTTTACTTCTAATGGGCAGCACCAACTTCCAGACCAAATCACCTTCTTCAAAATTCTTCTTTCTTACCTTCTTGTTATAAGCTTTGGCCACCTTCTTTTTCTATAGAATCATTCTATTTAGAGAATCCATTCTCACCTGATCTAATTACTCTAGTTCCATCATCATCGCTTGTGAATAGTCCTCTGGCGTCAAATTATTTTGCCACACAACCCTTAAAGAGGGCACCACCACCTCCATAGGTAGTACGATATCATGTCCAAAAGTCAGTGAAAATAGGCTTACCCCAGTTGCGCTTCGTTTTGATGTCCTGTATGCCTACAGAGTCTCGGAAAGAAGGTTGTGCCAGTCCTTAGGGTTATCCTCCATCATCTTCTGTAAAATATTAATTATGACTTCGTTTGAAGCCTCTCCTTGTCCATTTTCCTTAGGATAATAAGGGCTTGACCTTAGTAATTTAATACCATAATCCTTTGCGAATTCTCTGACCAATTCCCCAGTGAACATTGTTCCTTGGTCAGTGGTAATTGACTCGGGAATCCCAAACCTATGGATCAAATTTTCCTTAATGAAATGGATAATGTCCTTCTGCTCGACCTTCTTCATTAGTAAAGCCTCCACCCACTTGGTAAAAAAGTTCGTGGCTACTATTATGAAAGAATGGTCTTTGGATGACGCAGGATAAATTTTTTCGATCAGGTCGATGGCCCACCCTCGGAATGGCCATGGCTTGATTATACTTGTCAATTCTTTGGCCATTATCCTTTGAATTTTCCCATGCTTTTGGCACTATTTACAGGCTTCAGTATACCTGAAACAATCATCAAATATGCAAGGCTAGTAATAACCATGCCTACGAATCAACCAATGCATTTTTTCTCCGGACTGATGAGCATCACATACACCTTCATGAACTTGTTTCAACACTTTCATGGATTCCACAGGACCTAAGCATCTAAGGAGAAGACCATTGACACTTTTCCTGTATAGAGTGATAATTCAGCCCCTGCATCTTGATTCGATAGGGTGTCTTTCCTTTTGGGTTTTCTAAGTACTCTCTTATAGAGCTTCTCCAATCACCAGCACACTTTACATTAGTATTGAACATTTCCACTAGCATTCCTCGGCCTTTGATAGAAGGATGATTTTTCTTCTGAATAAGGACGAATTTATGCATCAGTTCCTCAGCCATCATTACTCCCGAGGCCACCCTTGCCATTGAATCAGCTTCCCAATTGTCCTCTCGTGGAATGTAGAATAAATCCATGCACTCAAAATCGTCTAATGACTAAACCACAGTAGCAAAATATGGAGCCAAAGAAAAACTATTGCACTTATATTCACTGTTTAGTTATCTGATAACCAATTGGGAATCTCCATATATGGCCAAATCCTTGACACCGAATTCTTTGAGGATCTCCAATCCAATTATTGGAGCCTCATACTCAGCTTGATTGTTAGTGCATGGAAAGTTAAGATTAAAAGAGAGCGTAGTTTAGACACCTACCGGAGATATGATAACCACTCCTGCCCCAGCAGCATCATTTGTGCTAGACCCATCAAACTTAAGAATCCATGGGGCTCTTTCTAAACAAAACACATTCAAGTCAGGTTCTTCAATGTTAGGGACTTCGACACTCGGATGGTCAGCCAGAAAATTTGCAATAGCTTGCCCTTTCATAGATTTCTAAGGAAGGAACTGCAAAGTAAATTTGGCTAGAGCAATAGCCCATTTCCCTATTCTCCTAGTGATAATTGGCCTCATCAACATGTACTTAATCATATTAATGTTAGACACCACAAACACCAAATTTCTCATCATGTAATGTCTCAACTTGGTGCACGCGAAATATAAGGCTAGGCATACTTTTTCAATTAGAGAATATCTGACTTCAGCATCTTTGAAGGTCCTACTCAAATAATAAATAGCTTGCTCATTACCTTTAGCGTTGTTCTGAGCTAAAACGCATCCAATTGAGGCTTCTGAAGCTGCTAAGTATAAACGAAGGGGATGGCCTTTCCTTAGTGACATGAGCACTAGTGGCAAAGATAAATATTCTTTAATTTTATCGAATGCTTACTGATGTCTATCTTCCCACACAAACTCCTTTTCTCTCTTTAGTTTAGGCAATTCCGAAAAAACCTTTATCTTGCCTGCCAAGTTGGAAATAAACCTCCTTAGGTAATTAATCTGACCTAAAAACCTTTGTAGCTCCTTTTTTCTTTTAGGAGGTTTTGCCTATGCGATCACTTTAGCTTTGTTGTTGTCGACCTCGACACCCCTTTGATGGACCAGAGACCCAAGAAAATTTTCAGCTTTGACTCCAAAGGCACACTTTAGCATATTGAGCTTGAGTTGGTTTCTCCTTAGTCTCTCGAATCCTTGCCTGAGATGTTCTACATGGTCACCCTATTTTCTAGACTTGATAACCACGTCATCAATGTAGACTTCAACAAATTTCCCAATGATATTTGAAAAATGAGGTTCATGGCTCTTTGATATGTAGCTCCAGCGTTCTTTAACCTAAAAGGCATCATAACCCATTCAAATGTGCCGATTGCACCTGGACACTGGAACGTTATTTTATGAATATCATTCTAGGCAATTTTGATCTGATTATAACCAGCAAAACAATCTAAAGTGTTAATATTTCATAGTTGGAAGTGGCATCAATAAGCATGTTATTAACCGGCATTACATATACATCCTTGGGTGTTGCGGCATTTAAGTCCTGAAAATCTACACACACTCTAATTTTCCTTTTTTTTTTTAACTACAAGGACTATATTTGCCAGCCACTCAGTATACTTAGCTGGTCTAATAAAGCCTACCTTGAGAAACCTCTCTATTTCTTCTTTTACCTTCATCTCTACTTCTTTGGACATTCTCCGGGGTGGTTGTTGAAAAGGACAAAATTTCGGCTTGATGGGCAGTCGGTGTTCAACTAAACTCCGACTTAAGCCAGGCATATCCTTGTAATCCCATGCAAAGCAGTCTTTATACTCATGAAGCAGCTTGATTATCTCTTCGCACAACTCCTTATTAATAAGCCTACTAATGTATGTGACTTTAGGATCCTCGACAGTATTCAAGTTAATTTCTTCCATAGGGTCCTTCACTTGAAGTCTCTCATCCTCCATTTTGGGTGGCATGACTTGTAGCTCTTCCAGATTTATTTCATCTTTTATTATTCCTGGGATTTCTCACTCATAAACTAACTCTGTTTCGAAAATCTCAACTTCATGGTTGGCCATTAATTGTCTCCTGGCTTGCTGCGAAATTACTTTTTGGATGGCCCTTGTAGCTACTAACCACCCTTCCTTACTTCCTTGAGCAATCATTGGCCTGACTGGCCAACATCTTCTTCCATCGACCTAAGAGGCCTTATGCTTTTATTCTTCTCGATGGCACCAATTTCTTGAAGTAGCAAACGCTTGTCCTTGGCAAACTTCATCAGCGTAGGCCTGCCTTCTTTGTCCAAGCCTTCAAACATAATTGGTGTGGTGTCTCCATGGTAATAGTAGGCATCCACCAAATTGACTTCAGCGTTGAAAGGATTATTGTCTGCCTTGACCATTTCCACATTGTCTCCATGCGAAAACAATAAAAACTAGTGGAGGGAAGACGACACACACATGTTTGCGTGAATCCAATCTCTGCCTAGAAGCAACTTGTAACTTGCGTTTGTGTTGATTACGAAGAAAGCGGACACGCACGTTTTGTTCCCCACTGTTATTTGTAGTGGAATTACTCCCAATGTTCTTGCATATCCCCAGTCACCGCAGTCACCGCTAGGTCTGTAGAAATGATATCCTTTTCTTTTTTCCCAAGTCCTAATAACACTTTCAAGGGAATCACGTTTACAGCTACTCCATTGTCTACCAGAACTCTGTTCAATGGCTTCCCGTTGATGCAAGCCCGTATGTATAGTGGTTTAATATGATTCACTGTTAACGGCTTGTCGAATGTTAGAGCTTTACTGTCCTCGGGCTCTTGCGATTTCTTTGAGAAATTTTCCGCTGCATTTTGCTCTTCTTTTACGACCCAGACTTTTCCTTCAACTTTTAGCTCGTCTTCCACTTCGTCATCAGGATTGACATGGCGAAAAATAATTGGCAACAGCACAAAATTAGTTCCCAGGTAATAAACAGGGACATCACCAACATTGAAGTAACTGTCTTCCTGTTCCTCGACATCGCCATCCTCTGTTTCCTTCCTTATGAATTTATTCTTCTGAATTCCTTCTTCACAGTGCTCAACCATTTAATTGGTAATGTTGGCTAGCTTCTTCCCTTTATCAAGCATTTTTTGTTTCTCAACCAACTGGGCCATGGTTTGAGCTTGAATTTTTATTTCCAGATATTCTTTTTCCCAGAATAGTCTCTCAGCCAACTTCTTGCGTTGCAACTTTCTTTTCTTTGTTTTAGCGTTTTTCTGAGTAGCAGTAAGCAATTCCTTTTTATTCTTTCTTTTACTTTTCACCCGAACCCACTCTCTTGCTTTTTAGGGCATCGGTGGCTTAACAAATTTCGGGTGACCTCCAGTGCTGATGATTACCTAGTCATCGGCTTCAATGTTATTTCCGATGACCCAGTTTTTGATCCTTTCCAATGCATTAACTCTTATTGGACCAATGAAGGTTGACAAGTTAAATCCTTCTATGTTTTGATAATAATAAATCTTAAGAAATGGTTGAGACATTATTTCATGTTAATTGGATTAAAAGGAAGTTAATAAAAATGGAACACTAGTCGACTATCATGCTGGCACAAGTTGACTATCATGCTGTTGAAAAATTACACTAGTCAACTTATGACGATCAAAATTGCACTAGTCGACCTATGAGTATCATAATTAAAAACGTGGAATTCATGTGAAGATCTTGCATGAGGATTTTAAATATGTATCTCAATAGTCAAAGATTGGAGAATCAATGAGATCTGTTAGTTAGAGAACTAGACAAGTCGACTATCATGTTATAAGTTGACTATCATCAATCAGATCTGTTAGTTAGAGAACTAGACAAGTCGACTATCATGTTATAAGTCGGCTATTCGAAGTACAGAGCTGAAGAATCATATAAAAAGAGTGTGCTAGTCGACTATCAGTTGGAAGACAAGTTGACTATGATGTACTAGTCGACTATTGCATATTGACTAGTTGACTATCAGTTACAGCTGAACAGAATTTGAATTTGTCAAAAAATTTCAAACAGGAGCAAATATTTGTACAACGGCTAGGAGCGTTTTACAACGGCTAGGAACATCTTAATGCCTGTAAATAGAGGTCTTCACTTAAGAGGAATGATGACACAAGTTCAAAAAGAAGCATACGTGCTATAGTGAAAAATCGTCCTCTCATTGCTCTCATATTGCTTACATAGCATATCCTGATTGTCTTCAGCTGTACTGAGCTTTATTACTTCATTAATATCCTTATTATTATCGTGAGTTGAGTGATCAGAAAAGAATCACTTGGAAGGTAGGATTTGTGCCGGGAAAACAAATCATTTGTAACGTGTAGCTTGAGCCAGAAGTCAAGTTGATTGGAAGAGTTCACACTAAACTAAAAAGTGTGCAATAAAGAGCTTTGACAAAATCCTAAGTGGGAGCTTAGGTAGAGAACGTAGGTCTTAACACCTAAGCTCTATAAATATTGTATTTCCCTCTCTTCTCTACTCTTTTATATTTCGATTTGTTTTTGTTTGTTTTCTGTGTTTTAATTCTCTGTTTTATAGCACTTCGCAAAAAATTTAAAAGATCTATTCAACCCCCCCTTCTAGATCATTTTTAATTGGTATCAGAGCAAGCTAAAAATCCAAGGATGGCACTGAACTTGACACACAACAACATAATGGAAGAAGGTAGCACAAATAATCGCCCTCCTCTTTTTATTGGTACTAACTACTCTTCTTGGAATAATCCTATGAAGTACCACATCATAAGTGAGGGAGTAGAGTATTGGAAGATCATAATCTTCAATCCACATGTTCCTTTGAATGAAATTGGCGAGATAAAGACTGAGTTAGAATATGATGACAATGATTGGAAGAAAGCCTTCATCAACACAAAAGCCATGAATGTTATATATTGCAATCTCACCGTTGAGGAGAGAAATCGAGTGAACACATGCACTAGCGCTTAAGAAATGTGGGAGAGACTACGCATTACTCACGAGGAACCAACCAAGTTCGAGAAACAAAGATCAACATGCTTCTCTATGACTATGAAATGTTTTTCATGAAGGAAGGTAAGTCTATTTCCATTATGATTGATCATTTTGCAGAAATTATCAATGGATTAGGCAACCTTGGAAAGCACATGACAGATAGCGAGAAGGTGAAAAAGATTCTTCGTTCATTTCCAAAAGAATGGGACTCACAAATGATAGCCATTATGGAGTCCAAAGACCTCAACAAATTAGAATTCAATGCTTTGGTAGGATCACTCATAAACTATTAGATCATTCTCAAATCAAGAGGAGGAAGAGGTAAGTCACAAAAATCAATTGCTTTAAAAGCTAATGTTTCTTCTCTTGATGAAAGTGATGAAGAGTTAGATGAAGAAGAGAAGATGAAGAACTAGCACTTTATGCTAGAAATTTGAGAACGTTCAAAGGTCTACTCAAACATAGGAAAAAGGAATTACGTGGTGGTAGAAACAAAGAAAGAAAGAAGAACACCATGGAGAGAAGGACTAAAAGCTATGAAGAAAAGAAGAGCAATGAAGAGTGCTAGAAATGTGGAAAAAGAGGACATCATGCTAGGGAGTGCAAAAGCTCATCCTCTCCCTCAAAATTTCAGAAAAATGACAAGTATGACAAAGGAAAGAAGAAAGCTAGTCTTGTAGCCACTTGGAGTGATGAT
>JAOSBN010000178.1:9879215-9914549 GCA_027563595.1 Erythroxylum suave | reverse complement strand
TCTCATTGCTCTCATATTGCTTACATAGCATATCCTGATTGTCTTCAGCTGTACTGAGCTTTATTACTTCATTACTAACCTTGTTATTATGATGAGTTGAGTGATCAGAGAATAATCACTTGGAAGGTAGGATTTGTGCTGGGAAAACAAATCATTTGTAACGTGTAGCTTGAGCCAGAAGTTAAGTTGATTAGAAGAGTTTACTCTAAACTAAAAAGTGTGTAGTAAAGAGCTTTGACAAAATCCTAAGTGGGAGCTTAGGTAGAGAACGTAGGTCTTAGCACCAAATCTCTATAAATATTGTATTTCCCTCTCTTCTCTACTCTTTTATATTTCGATTTGTTTTTGTTTATTTTCTGTGTTTTAATTCACTATTTTGTAGCACTTCGCGAAAAATTTAAAAGATCTATTGAACCCCCCTTCTAGATCGTTTTCAACTCTCTCTTGACTTTTGGAGGCAATGGTTAGGTTATCTTTCCTTTTGCACACGTTCCACCCTTTTGGCCTCCAAACCTAATTCGTATGCTTCTGTCTTCTTTTTTGGTTGAGCCAATGCCTCATATCAATACTTGCTACGTTCACTGATCCCACCGGGAATGGATTTTTGTCAATGAGCATTTCCTCTTTTGTGAACTTGAGAATTTTCCTATTGATGCAATCCTGAATCACGTTCCTGAAGGCCCAACACATGTTGGTGGAATGAGTCCATGCATTATGATATTTGCAATAGTCTTTGGCCTTCATCTCCTCCTTAGTGGGCAAAACTTGATCTTCTGGTAAAGAAATAAAATCAATTTTCATTAGGTAATTAAAAATTTTCGACGTTCTACTTATGTCAAAAGTGCACTTGTTCCCCCTCTTGTCACTACTTTGTTGCATTCTAGGAGGCATTTTTGCCAGGTGTGGGCATACTATGCTTCTAGTATCGGATACAACAGTTATAATAACTTCCACTTCAACATTATGGACTTCCTTGAAATAAGTCCCCATAGTCTGCTTTTTCAACTTATTGTCTTCTTTGAGCAGCTCCTCGTATTCTGTCACCTTCATAGCCAACTCGAAAAGGTCTCTAAAATCCATGCCTTGAAACTTTTTCCTTAGTTCCAGGTCCAAACCTTTTTGCGCCATCTTCACAAACTCGGTTTCCGGAATATTAATCCTGCACTTGTTTCTCATTCTTTTGAACCTTGCAATGAAATTGTCCACCTTCTCTCTAGTATGCTGAGTAAGCCTGGACAAATCTGCGATACTGACTTCAGGCTCACTTCTGTAAAACTGAGCATGGAAGACTCTTGTCATATCTGCTTAACCAAATATGAAGTCTCTTGGCAGTGACATGTACCAAGAGAAAGCAACTCTGGTTAACGAGTTTGGGAACAATTTTAAAAGCAGATGCTGGTATTTCTTATAGCTAGAAAATTCTGAGTAATGAGTGGTGAACCTCGTTATGTGCTCGATGGTAAACTATCCATCTTCACCAGAAAACAATGTAAAATCTGCAGTTGTTACACCCCAGGAAAAGGCTGCTCTGTCTATGAATTCAGGATAGGGCTTCCTAAATTTAGGTCGAACAATTTGATTGAACCCAAGCCCATATAACTCTTGGGCAATCTCGCGCAGTGCATCCTGGGTAACGTGATCTATCATTTGAGCGTTTTGCCAATATATTGTTTTGCCTAGGGTCACCGGTTACTGAACGGCCTGGTGACCTGTACTCCTCGAGAGTGCCTGCACCTGATTAGTCACCGGACTCCCATTGCCCCCTGAGCTCATTCCCTCTTCATAAAGATTAGGTTGATTCGCTAGTCCAGTGTAGCTGTGGAATTGGACAGGGGTCTTGTTGTTGATAAACACCGGAGGCAAAGTAGTTTTCGGTGTCTCGTCTCTTTTGTATGGTGGTTGGTAGGTGGACACCAGTTGTTTCTCCTATTGGGACTGTCAATCCTAATACATTGCCCCTGAGCTCCTTCACAGGAGAAGTTCCTCCTAACTTGGCAACCTTGGCTGCCGACTCCTCACTTTCAGTTGGAGTGGCCGTAGGTGCCACTGATTGATTTTCCGCTGGTAGCTTGCTGGCCTGCGATTTAGTTTGCCGCAATGTCTTGCTTGACCATCCTTTGCCTATGCTTTTATCTTTCTCTAGCATGGCAGATCCACTGATTGCAGACAAAATCTCTTTTTGATTACTCCCCAAAGTGTTCAAGAGAGTATCCGTTTTAGCTATCGATTTCTCTATGGCCTCTTGAACTTTCATTAAAAAGATCGCAATGTTACTTGCTTGACTTAACTCAACGGATTGAGCTTGGCTTACCTGCGTTGCTGTTGCAACGTTTTCCATATCATCACCTCCATTGATGGAAATGTTAGTACTCTTATTAGATCATGTTTTCATCATTGCGTGGTCCCACCGCGCGTGCCAAAAATATGTTTGCCTTTATTTTGACTAAAGGTTAACACATAGCCCTTTGTTTCGATGTGAACGTATTTCGAGCATACCAGGAATTTAAAGTGATTCCAAACTAGGAAAATAGGAAAAAGATATTGCGACTCGTAATTTGAAACTGAAATTAAATGATTGTGTATGCTAGAAAGGGACGAAAATCTAACAAAAAGACTTTGCTTTATTGGTAAACAATTCGGCAAAACAATGACGAAGAAATTGAAAACAGCTGATGATAATTGAAAAGAAAAGGCTAGACTAAATAAATAGAGAATTGCCAAAAAATAAGCTAGAAGATTTGCTAGGATGCTAGGCTTTTGATATGTGAGAGGTTGAATCCTTTTTCCTGCTTCAAAACTTCTATTTATAGCCAAAGATTATGAGTGTCCTACCGCAATTAATCTTATAATCTTGATGAAATTTTATCTTACTAGATAGAGATAAATTTTTGATAAACTTTATCCTATCTAATAAAGATAAAGTTTGGGCTGGTGTCTATCAAGTTTATCACCTTATCTCCTCTTTATCTTGGACTTCTAGACTCCCATTCCAACCCAAATTCTACTACTTCCCTTTTTGCTGGACATTGGAATGTGATGGGTCAGGATCAATGGATTTCTTTTGGAATTCGAACCATGGGCTTTCTTTAAGCTTCGGGTTTTCGGCCCAAAACAGTAAAATGGGCTGAACTCATTTTTCGGTGTAAACAATATGTAGCCCATTTTCTTATGTTGTTCTGAAAAATTCACTATGATATTTGTCCTTCTGTTTGACACTTCACAAAGTAAATTTTTGTTTGGATATGAGAATGCTTAACAACTGCTAAACTCATCTCATCACTTACTCTCAACTTGTATGCACCACATAATTTTGCATCTCTATTGATTCTTTTTACCCTTTTTTTTGTTACAACAAAGTTCAGCATTTGTCTGTATATGTCTTCATCGTGAACTGTAAGTAATTCTATAAAATATTATATTCTTGTAGCTATAGCACAGGAGTATTTATTTCAGTTGTCTAACTTATTCTAAAGATCATAGGCTGGCTAATAAGACAAAATATGACCAACATTGACTCAAATAAGTTAAGCTTTCTGCTCAGATAATAAGCTAAATACATAATTACATTGTTAATTATTGGCAATAAAATTTATTAAATAAAATTTATTTTATAAAAATTAAAAAAAATTTAGTGCATATAATAAGATTGACCATAAATGATCAATAATAATTCATCACAAATTAGTTGTTATCAGCTAGTAAGTCACTGTATATCTCATGTCTGAAACTATTGTCCTTGGAGTCATTTGCAACCTAGGCCATGAAGTTTTTGTAAATTCTAACCATGTGTTTGTAGTACGTAATCCGTTCGCATCGTTCTCGGTGGAAAGCTTGCCAATATATATCGATGTAACAGAGAAGGATAAACAAACACAATTCTAATCTAAGAATTATAAAATAAATTTTTTTAAAGAAAAATAAATTTTATTAGTAAGGAGCTATATTAATCTCTTTAGATTTGTTTGAAAAGATTTACATAAACACTAATTCAACAAGTAGGAGTGGCTTAATTAGTTTCAACTCCTCACTTAAGACTAAGGAGGTCTTGAGTTCGAGTCACCAAAACAGCCAAGGGTATATAAGGAAGTAGTCTCCGTATCTCTATAGGAGATGCAGGCATGACTGCGTACATCTTACCCTCCCCATACCCTGCTTAGGCGGCAATTTGGGTATTGTTGTGTTATTGTTGTGTTTTTACATAAACACTAATTCATCTTAAGAATAATTCTAAACAAAATAGGAAACTCTAATTAATCTTAGAAAGACTTCTAAAAGAAATAAAAAACTATAATTTATCTTAGAAAGAATTAAAAAAACTAAGAAACTCTAATTTATCTTAGGAAGATTTCTAAACAAAATAAGAAAGGAATCAAAGAGATTGAGTAGAATTTGAAATCATAAACAAATAAAATAAAATTGAAAATTATTAAAAAATCTTGCAACGAAGGATGTTAGATAAGGCGTGATCACATGCTATTCGATATTTCATTTTATCTACTTCATTATAGCTACTTATAAAGAAATGCAGAGAAAGATGTTGGATAAGGTGTGACACGTGCTATTTAATATACCATTTTGCTCACTTAGAAAGAAATCCTGAGAAGCATGTTGAATAAAGTGAGATCACTTACTATTGAATATCCTATTCTATTTAAGACTTCAAACATTTCGATTCTTGCTCAAGAAAACTATAACTTCATTTCAACATTAAACACTTGAGCTATTCTATATCGACCAACCTAAATCCCAACTTTTGGGTTTATCACAACATACGCATCTTACCAAATTACCCAAAGTCCTATTTGCCAGCTCCATCTAGCCATCATTTTGTGGGTCTACAGTGCTACTATACTTAAGAGAAGAATCAAATAACCCTTGAAAGGTCCTTTAAGGTGTCACGATTAGAAGTAATAGATTTAAGAACACCATCAAGTCACATCACTTCTCTAATGAACAACTTGGTCTGATTATAAGGGATAAAATGTATCAATTTGGAAAATCTATTTACAACCACAAAGATATAATTTATACCTCTTTGTGTTCTTAGAAGACAGTTCTTCCAAAACAACACTAGAATTGACAATGGCATGTACAAACCAGAATTTGAAGCCTATTTTATATAAGCTTGGCAAACTTAGTACCTCTCAACAATAGTAACAATGTATCTCCTTGTTTTCAGCCAATAGTTTCTCTTTCTTGCCTCTTCATGATTCTTATCTCTACCAAAGTGACTAATATTTAAGCCTCCTCAATATAATTCTCCAGTCACCTCCTCCCTGAGTGAAGTTCTTAGAAGACAAAGTTGATTTTCTTTCAACAAAAACCTATCATGTACAATAAAATTGTCATGAGACTTTTTTTACCAAGCATAAGTCTCATAACTTTTCAAAATCTCCATCACTCTCATACAACTCCTTCAAATACTCAAGGCCAATAAGATCCATACTCAAAATCTTCACTATAGCCACCCTCCTACCCAATGCATCAATAATGACATTATTCTTCCCTCATTTATGCATCAATGTCTATGGGAACTTATCAACAATAGTGGACCATCTAGTATATATCTTCATTCTCAATTTCCTATGACTTTCCAAATACTTCGAAGCTTAATGATCAGTATCCAAAATAAACTTTTTCCTAATTAAATCATGTTCCTATGTCTTTAAGGCTCTCACCTTCTCCTCATCTACTCTTACTCCATCTTTCCCTATAATGAAACCAAGGAACAACAATTTTTTAGACATGAAAATGTACTTCTCCAAATTAGTATACAATTTGTTTTTCCTCTAAACACTAAATAGACTATACAAGTGATTTAATTCTTCCTCTTTCGACTTATTAGATATAAGTGTATCATCAAAGTACATAACTAAAATCTGACCTAAAAAAAGGTTTAAGCTCTAGATTCATCATCCTTATAAAAGGTCTAAGAGCATTGATTAACCCTAGAAACATCATTAACCATTCATATAACCTATCTCTGGTCTTAAGTGCAATTTTCCACTCATCCTTAAGCTTAATTTGAATTTGATAGTAACCACTCTTGAGGTAAATCTTGAAAAATATCACTGCCACACTTAATTAATCCAACATATCACCTAACATTAGGATAGGAAATTTATACCTAATAGTAATGGTTCGATTTTCTGCATACATCCTCTAACTACCTTCTTTCTTAGGAGTAAGTAAAGGAGAAATTGCATGGGAGCTTATAAGCTATCTAATATGCCCCTTCATAATCAACTCTTCTACTTTCTCCCTCAAGATCTCATTCTCTTTTGGACTTATACGGTAATAAGATAATTTAGGTAAAATAGGCCAATGAACAAAACCAATATGGTTTAGATATCAAGGTAATCCATTAGGTAGCCTATTAAATATTACATTCCCAATTTCTTCTAAAAGTGGCTGCACATTTAAAAGAATCTCAACTTTTCTCTTTTCACTCTCCCCTTCCCATTTTGATATCAACATTATACCTCCCTCATTCCTTTCACCTCACTCACAAAATTTTTTCTATCATTTTCTAATTCTAACAATAGCTTCTTTGTCTCATTAGGTTTCACTTACCTCTTTTCACTTGTGGGTATCAACTTATACTTCACACCATTATTCACAAATAGATAAATATTCTCCCTACTCGAGGGATATGCATGCATATTATATTTTCAAGGCCTATGCAACAAAATTTCATATGCATCCATATCAACGGCATCACGGTAATGTTTATCCAAGTATTTACTAACAAATAATAGTACTTTACACATTTTCGTGACATGGATATTAACAATAGTTGTAATCCCAGTGATGGTATAGGGTTCAAAGTAAGGCTTGATAGACAATTTTAGCTTCTTGACCACCGATTTACTGATAATATTCCCCTGGCTGCCTTCAGCAATGATTAACTCACAATGATTTCCTTTTAATGTGCCTTTAGTGTGAAATAATTGGTATCCTTTCCAATCTTTAAGTTTCTGTTTAAAAATCATCAATCTCCTAATAATTCCAATAAAAATCATCTTCTCCTCTTTCAGGATAGTTATAATCTACCCTATCTAGTCTACAATGATCTCCTATTGGGATGGTTTCCTCATCATTATTGAAATCAATAGTTCTCATACAAGTTGTTGACATTTGAGGTTGTGTAGGGGTAACTTCCCTATCAGCTGTTTCCCTAAATCTCATGTTATTGTCATCTCATATTAATGTTTGTAGTTGTCTAATGACCGTATTTAACTATTGCTCAATATTATGAATAAATGTCCCATGTCCCTTTATTCTTCTCAAAACATGAGGTAATCCTTCAACGTTGTCATTAGGATTATTTTCCACAGTCAGAAAGAACAAGCTTTGTGAGATTCAAAGCTCTGATACTAGCTAACACATAAAAAGGATAAACAAACATAATTTTAATCCAAGAATTGTAAAATAAAAATTCTCAAAGAGAAAATAAATTTTATTGATAGAGAGAGTTATGTTATTCTCTGTCAAATTTTGTTTAAATAGGTTTACATAATCCTAATCCATCTTAGGAAAATTTCTAAACAAAATATGAATCTCTAATTCATCATATGAAGACTACCAAAAGAAGTAGAAACTCTAATTTATCTTATGAAGACTTCTAGAAAAAAATAGGAAAGGAATCAAAGGGATTGGCTAAATTTTTAAATAAGAAACAAATAAAATAAAATATGAAATTATTCAAAAATCTTGCAGAGAATGATGTTGAATAAGGTATGATCACGTGCTTTTAAATATTTCATTATGTCCATTTAGAAAGAAATCCAGAGAAGGATGTTGGATAAGTGTGATCCTGCGCTATTCAATCATGCCCACTTAGAAAGAAACCCAAAGAAGGATATTGGATAAGGTGAGATCATATGCTAGTGAATATCCAATTTTGTCAAAGAATTCAAAAGCCTCATCAAATATCTTAGCTTCTTGGTACCTAGAGCATAAAGTGTGAAGAAACTTATGAAATTGTGATAATGGTTCTTCAATCATATGCATGAAACTAGGAGTTCACATAGTTTACAAAACTCCAAAACGTCCTCTATAAAGCTAAGCTATGTTTTAAATTCCATTGTCATCATGTAGAGCTGTGGAAGCAAGGTAGATCACCTTGTTAATATTCAATTATTGTATTAAGTCTATAAAAAGTAAATGTTGAGGGTCAACTTTAAATTGTTGATAATCAACATCAATATATCCCAGTGATACCTTTTAAGGGCTTATGTGAGGGAAGAGAGGGCACTGACTCCCCAAAAAGGAATTGAGGTAGGATAAGAAAAAACATATCTATTTGCTACTATGTCCCCTCTCCCTCCCAAACTCAAGGCTACTTTTACATTTTGTTTGGGCAGGGATAAGGTTATAAAATTTTCAAAATAAGTTCAAAATTCCTCTTAATTATATAATCTTTTTTATATTAGTCTTTCTCTTTTCTAAGAACTAATTTTAAAATTTGATTTCTATATATTAGCAACTAGAATGTTTGATAGATATAATTATGGCCTTTTGTGTTACTTTATATTATGTATATATTTGAATCCAACTTAAATTTTCTTATAATATCCTACATATAAATCATACATAGATAATGCGTAGTAATATGTCTGGCACTTTAGACAACTTATCGACAAGGAGAATCACAAGTGGAGAAAATCAACAAGTTTCCTTATATATTCTCCACATGTTAGCCTACTTAGGAGTGGTGTTTGTGTCAATATTATTCATTAGATAAAATTTTGCATAATGGAAATATTTTATGAAGATAGTTCTATTTGCAAATAGCATAGGTTAATTCATTATCGGTAACTAACCGTTGCCAAATTTAACTTCATTTGATTTCTATAAGTAGATGAAAGGTGATACTATAATGAGAGTTTGGATTAAAAATTCTTTGGAAAAAAATGTACATAAGAACGCTATGTATACCATTACAATATGTGAAATTTGGTAGAGGTTTGTGAAAGGTATGGAGAAATCAATATGCATCTATATCAATCTATGACATAATATTATACAAAATTTAAAACTTTGAGAAAATAACTACAAGTTTATTACCCATTACCACATTGTAAATGTGAGACTGCAAAAGTGTACAAATAATAGCAAGAAAGAGAAAAAAATATATCGATTCTTATTAGGTTTGAATAATAAATTTGATTGTTTCAGATCTAATTTGTTTTTAAATAGATTCAATCCCATCATTTAGCCAAAAAAATTTCTTCAGCACTATAAGAAGAATAACAATTCTTTGTGTAAAAGTGTTGACAACTACTATCAATTTTAGGGTAACAACTTTTGCTACAAAATATGATTTTAGAAATAATAAGAAAGGATGCAAAAGCAGAACCTAAAATTTTGAAAGTAAATATTATAAATGGTTTGAACATTATAATAAAGGTGGACATGTAAAAGAAGAATGATTTAAGATCATAAGCTATCACTCCGAATGGAGAAATAATCAACAAAATTAGAGAGCCAATAGTAATTTTTTACGTCACAACCCCAATCTTAGATCGTGACTGGCATTAAAAGAGCAGTAAACTCAAGGTTTATTGGAACTTTAGCAAGCTTAAAACACCATAAAATCCCTATATCCATAATAAAGATGAGATTCCAAAATGATCAAACTTATGCTTTTAACAATCAAATAGTCCTAAAAATATCCAATTCATGATGTGCTACAACATTAAAGTAGTTAATAAAAGGGAAATCCAACATATACAAGACTACTATGACTCTAAAGTTAAAGGTCACCAATAAACATACATCAAATCGTCAGACAGGAAGAAGACCATCAAAGTACCCTATTAGAAGAGATCTGTAAAGAAGATCATGAAAAATAGTTGAAGGGAGTTAGACCTGACACATTGAATTAATACTATTATTATGTTAGGCACTCCTAAAGATTTCAAATGGTATATATATGTATATATTTATAATTTATTACATCCATAAATGCAATTTCATAATATAATGAATTGGTTCATAAACGTGCATCCATTTCCCATATCAATATCTTGTCATATAATCATCAAAACCACAAATCACAAATAATAGTGACAAAGGAACTCATATCATTCCCTTTACCTATATACTATAGTCATAGGGGCTCTTTTGTTCCACACGGGTCACTTGGTCTAAATGTAATGAACTATCGTCCGAGAGCTACACTCAACCAAACTGCTATAGCCTCACTATGACATGATTGTTGTTTGAGAGAAAGCTTGACCGAACCACCATAATCATGCTATCATATCATATACCATATATCAGTTGGTGTTCAAGAGCAAGCTTAATTAAACAGCCAACCGTGTCATATTTCCATTAATGGATCAAATACTAACTCAAATCTATACTCGACCAATTAACACACTATATGCACAGCTTGGTGATGCCCACCAAGTAGCTTATATCAAAATAATCTTCCACATCGCCACACATTAAGACAAGCATAACATTACACCAAAAAAAATATGCATACATGTGTCAATCCATATATATAAGTATCATTTGTGCATATGATAACGATGGCGATTTCTATGATGAATATGCATATGAATTCTAATGCATGCCTATAACCATAAATATTAACTCACAAGTAGAATATGCTCCTTCACACCGAACCTAGCATCTTAAAGTGGAGGGTTCTACTATCGATTGATTTATAGAAAGAAAAATAGGAATGATTATTAAAATCTAAAGCCTAAACCAATTTTAGATACCTCAAGAATAAGACCATGACTCACGACTAATGAGTACCATTTTCTATTTAAAAACAGTGATGGCAAAGTTTTCATATAAAACAGACATCCCTTTTATAAAAGAAGGGACATTCTTGTAATGAAAATACATTTTTATATTTCACTAGTATCCATAACTTAATTTCAACCTTCAAACTACACATCCATGCCCAATTGAGTCCACATTTACATCAAAAAATTCATAATAAATCTAATTCATAATTCAGGTGTACCAATTTCTAAACTGAACACCCTTATTTATAGTTAATACATCCAAATGGTCTCAATTCTAATCAACAACGACTCAATTTAACCAATTTCATGCATTTCTATAAGGACATAACCCTTTTCAAAATTTTACTCATAAACTATGAAGAATTTCAACATGTTACTTTTACAAAAATTGTTCCACATAATATTTTAGAATTTTTAAAATTATTTCTAGCTATTTTTGGGCTAGTTAAAAAATCACCATTATCATTATGGTGTGGGGTACATACACTATCGTCAGAGAGGTGGTGATCTTCACTGTCCACCTAGAAATGATGAGTTCACCTCCAAGAATCCAATGGAATGAGTCTTGTGTTTATGTCACATTGTATATAGAAATGATCACCTTTCTCTATTAATAATAAAAAAGTATTGAATGTTTTACCTTATGTTGACATTTGGGTCCTTACTCTTATTCATCTCTTAGTGGTGCTAAGTTTTCTTTAACTATTGTGAATGATCATTTAAGATGCACCTGGGTTTACCTTATAGAAAATAAATCATATACGTTGTTATTTGACTATATTTTGTCACTTAGTGCAATATGAGTTAATTTAAGAGTGAAAATGATTTAAAAATTTGTCTCTAAAAATATGGAAGATTTCTTTGCAACGCATGTGATTGAATATCAAACTTCTTGTGTTGCCACACTTTAACAAATTAGAAGGATAGAGCATAAACATTGCCACATTCTTGATATAGCATGGTCTTTGCCTTGTTAAGCTTATCACCGTTCAAATTTTGAGTAAATGTATTATAACTGTTATCGATCTTATCAATTTAATGCCAAACCTAATATTTGATGATAAAATTACATAGGAATTCTTATTTTACAATTAACCCATTTATAATCATTTTAAAGTGTTTGGTTCCTTTAGTTATGTTCACAACCATAAAAAATAACAAGATAAATTCTACTTTAGTTCATAGAAGTGCATCTTTCTTACATATCCTCATAGGCAGAAAGATTATAAGGATTATGATTTAGAGAGACAAAAATAATTTTTTTCAAGAGATGTGATTTTTATAGACAAGTTTTTCCTTTTCTGTCAAATGGTTAGCCTTCCACTTCCATGTCCATACCTATGTACGAGAATGTTTTCTTTTTCACTAATTATGCCTAAGTTAATGAAGATGGGGAAAAACAACTGAAAATCGTAATAATGGATTGATTGTTTAGCAACATTAGATAGTCTTATGGCTCGTTTTTCTAAGAGTGACATATCTGAAACCCAAACTTTAAGCCTACAATGCCCTAAAAATGAAGCATTTAATACCCAAACTTTAAACTAACAAGATTCTTAACCCCATCTTTGATCAAATTCATCCATAACTGGTTCAGTAACATCATTAATCTAAGAAGAGGATTTTATCTCAATATTCAAAGAGAGCTAGACATGTGTCCACAATTTTCTAGTTTTGAGAATGAACTATTGTCTTTATTAGCACAATTTCAAGAGACTCTTTTATTAATGAGCTTGAGTAAGGTTTATTCTATAAATTTACTAACACTCATAAAGCTTTTCTAGCCTTTATTACTTCCTAGGATGAATCCAAATCTTTCCACTAGGCAGTTGGGGATCCCAAATGGAGGAGCCATGGATTAAGAAATTTGAGCATTAATTTAAAATGAAACGTGGAGTGTACGTTTACTATTGATAAGTGAGCCATTGACTCAAAATAAATGTGAAAAATTAAATATAAGTCTAATGGTAGTATTAAGTGCTTTAAGGTATGACTTGTTGCCAATGATTTTATGCAGGTTAAAGGGATGGACTATCATAAAACTTTTTCTCTAGTTGCAAAACTACTACTTCGCAATTTTTATTATCATTTGTTACAATACACAATTGGAAATTCTACCAATTAAATGTTAGTGGCTCTTTCTTACATAGAGATCTCTATGAGGAAGCGTACATGAAGGTATCATAAGTTTTTAGTAAACTGGTGACAAATTGCAACTTAAACAAGTCACTTTATAGGCTTAAAACAAGCATTTATATGCTAGTTTCAAAAATGTTGAAATTCCTTAAGATATCTTGACTTTAGATAATCCATTATTGATAACTTCATTGTTCACTTATATGTATGGAACTTATTATATAGCTTTTTTTTGTTTATGTAAATGATCTGTTTGTTATTAGCAATGATCCAACTTATATACATTAGGTTAAACATCATATTGAGCTATCTTTTTGCATCTAACACTTGGGTAACCTGAAAGTTTTCCTTGTTATTAAAATGACTCATAGTAATGAAGGAATGGTACTAAGCCAACATAAATATACCTCATTCTTTTTAAATATACATTGATTCAAGATGTTTGACCTATTAGTTTTCCCATGAAATCATGACATAATTTTATAGCAAGTGTAGTTTAATTAATTTTAGATATAATTCAATATCATCATCTTATTGTTAGGTTGGTATTTAACAATCACTAGACCTGATATCACATATCCAGTGCAGGTCTTATTAATTTATACAAGATCTTTGAGTTCCATATTTGAATACAACATATAAAGTTATTTAATATCTTAAAACATCCCCTAGTTGTGATTTAGATTAGGCAAGATGTCCAGCAATTAGATATTTACCACTAGTTATATAGTTTTCCTTTGGCATAGCCCAAATTCTTGGAAATTTACGAAGCATAATACGGTTTCATATTCTTTAGCTATAGTCAAATAAGACCAAGATCAAAGCTACTAGTGAATTATTTGGCTTCATTATACACTGTTGCACCATAAGGTTTGACAACCATCTATTATGTTTATCATTTGAGATAATCAAAGCAACCTTGTACATAAAATCCAATCATTTATTTTGTGAATGTACGAAACACATTAAAATTGATTGACAGTTCACTCATAATTAGAGATTCCATAATGAGGTGAGTGCCTCTTGTATTTTCTCAAATGATCAAGTTGGGAATCTCCTCACTAAGGCATTTGAAAAAGTGAATTTCTTTATTTACTAAACAAGTTAGGCACTCACAATCTACATGCTTCGAATTAAGGAAGAGTGTTGAAAATTTCTCTTTCACAGTTTTATAATCTCTTTTTATACTTATCATGTGCTTTTATGTGAACTAAATCTAGGAATTAATTTTTATATATTATAAAGTAGAATATTTAGTACATATGATTTTTTCCTTATGTATTACTTTGTATTTTGTATATATTTGAAGGTTTCATATCAATAAGATATGTTAGAAATCTTTCCCAACTTAAATATTCTTATGGAGAATTAAAGGATCCTAGAGCATAGACATAACACAGATATATTGTATATGTAGTAACAATGGAGAACTTAGATATTGTTTAATTATTAATTTATGTACTTTTTGAAGAGCTTGGAGTTTATTGCACTAACAAGGGATATCTAATGACATGTTAGAAGAGAGCAAGCAATGAGAGCAAAATCTTTGTAAGTACTGTTACTACTTGAGAATTGTGGAAATGAACTAGATTGAGTCAAAATATATGAAGGTTAAATGCAAGATTTATTAGTGGAATTGTAATTTTTGGCGTTGGTGTATTTTCATCGAACATTGAAGTATGCATTCCCTCAAGTTTTTATGAAATTGACGAAGTTAATGCATTTATGATATTATGAGTTGTTAAGTTCTAAGCAAGTTAATGATCTTTGATAGTTATATTTTTATCTTTTGGTAAAGAAGAAATCAACTAGTTCAATTAACATACAAGTTAGTTCAATGTTATGATGATGATTTAAACAAGAGGCTCCAAATAAGTTTTGGAGAAGAAACTGAAGGTTATTATCGTTAGAAGCAGTATCATAATTACTAAAGTAGTGAAGTGAAGTGATCAATACTTTTTTAAACCTAAAAAGAAAAGAATTGTAGGTTGCAATATTGAGTGAAGTAGATTGCAATATAATAGTGATAATACATTGAAATTGATGGAGCAAATAAGTCATAATGACGAGCACTCAAGCATAAAATCTTCCAGCTATAAAATTGACATTTGAACTTGATATTTTGGCTTATGTAAACTTATTTATATCCTAATCAACTTAATTTTAATGTTGTAAAGCTTAGTTATAAGGTAAACTAGCTTACAATGGAGTTAATCGAGTTATTTTTACTTTCATGACAAATTAAGTTTGTCTCAGTTAAACTTTATATTTTCGTATCTTTTTATCTATTGTTCATAGGATATTTTAAAATTATGGCATGCCTTGAATAAATATTAGACTTTTATCTTTTGCATTAAGTTTTTTATACAATAACAAAAGGTGACAGTCTAATCTGAAACAAAATTATATTGCTTCTTTTTTGTTCTTCATTTTCATTTTTCGTTTTATAATTTTAACAATGTTAAGAGTAAAACACCATAAAAAGTGGAAAATTTTGATAGGAAAATAGTTGCGAGGTCTAACTAGAATACTAGCTGATATTATATTTTGATGAACTTTATCAAGTTGTTGTGAATCCAAAACAATCAAATAACATGTGTTGGATTCTTTCTCCATTAAGAGTTAAAAATATGGGAGGGACTAAGCAACCCAAGAGTAGTTCCTTTAGTGGCCACCACTTGCTAAATAAGCATCTATTAATTGAAAGGGAATGCTTGGATAGGTATTTTACGTGTTCTAGGACATAATGGAAATACAACAATTGAAAGGTCAAAAAGCTTCTTCTATCCAGCTCATCTTCCTCTATTAGATTTGTTCCATTTGTCCCTTCAATTTGCTCCCTTATTCAATTTCTTTTGAGATTTTCATCTGATAGGAATCATAAAATTTGGTTTTATTTTATGTTTTTGTTTCTTTATATCTGAACTACTATCAAATAAATATATATTACTTAATTATTTAATATATTAATTATCAATAAAACTATGAATAATTTAATTTAATATTATATATTTAATTAATTAAAAGTAATTATTAATATGAATTATGAATAATTAATTTTACTTAATAAATTTATTTTATTTTTTAATTAAATTAATTATTGATAAATATAATTAAATTCAAAATATTTTCAAAATATAAAATTTCAAATAAAATTTTATATAATTATTACAATATATTTGAAATAAATATTAATTTAAATAAAATTTTAATTTTAAAATTATTTTTAATAAAATATAATGTTTTATTAATAAATATTATATAAATGATTATAATTAATCAATTTAATTAAAAATAATTTATCTTTAAGTTTTATCTAATTTGTAATTATTATAAGTGATAAAAGGATAATTATATTGACATTAACAACTAAACATGTTTTTGTTTTTATCTGAATGAAAACGAAAAATAAAAATAAAAGCAAAAAAAATGAAAAATGAAAAATGAAAACTAAAAATAAAAACTAAAAACTACAACAACTAAAAAAGTGAAACCACATGGCCCCTTAGTTTTTTAGTATATGATTGCTGATTGGATGTTCAAGTATATGACAACGAAAACCCGTTTTATGTTTAAGTATATGAGAATGTGGAGCTTAATTATAATGCTATCAGAGATATTTATTAAGTATAACATAATATTGAGCTTTAAACCTATTTTCCCCTTTACTAACTATAGAGATTGCAACTCAATTCTCTAAGGACTCGTTTGGTTAAATCTATGGGAAAGTAAAGATATTCACTTGTTTGGATACTTATAAGAATTCTAATAAGAAAGTTGGGTGGATTCTTATAATAGTGTTTGGTATGCAATAGTATTTCATGAAATGTAATTTAAATTTGACTTCTATTTCCAATTATATCCCTACAAATCAAATAAAAATTGAAATCATTAAATAATGTTAATTTATAATACAAGTTATATTATTAAATGTTAAATTTTCATTTATGATATTTTAATCATATAATACAGTTATATCATAAAAATAGTATTAAAAATATTTAAAAACCTCAATCGAGTATAAAGATAAATCTTAAAATTCAAATTAAATATCAAAATTTTTTCCAACATTGAAAATAAAAATACAAATAATGCATTATTTCAACTAGACAATTTCAAAATTAAAATAAAAAATGCCAAATATTTTCTGAACATCCTAAATTTAATAAATTTGAAAATCTTAAAAACTAATAACTCTTTAAATCTGCCTTAGATATTCTTCTTTGTCAGCATCCTGAAGAGTGAAAAAATAATCCATATGATTTGGATTATTTACAAGTTTTATTCCAACTCTAATACGTTCAGCTTGTGTTAAGTCTTTCATTTTCCTAAGTTCTTTATCTACTTTCCGCCTATTTTCAGATTCCTTTTGATTCGACCCTGCAATAGTTTCTGCAACTTTAGCCATTTGCTCGTTAGATTTCTCCAAACCTTCAGTAAGCTTTTCAGTGATACGTTCCAAACATGAAACAAAACTATCAGTACTCCTCTTCCTTTTGCGATGCGTTTTCTTTAAACTTCCTTCACCTTGAGAATCACCTATGATTAGTTGATCTCTTTGAGGTTCAACATCATCCTCTTCATTAGATTCTTCAGTCTCTTCATCCAAGTTCTCTTCTCTAGCTGTTTATCTTTTCTAGCATATCTGCGGGTGCTTCAGCATTTTTTCCTGTAGCTCAATCTTGTCCCCAAATAATAGCTAGTTTATCATAGTAGGGAAATGATCTATTCCTCATAAATGAATTATCGGGATGACTCTACAACAATCACAGTATCAATCATTATAAAAATATCAATAAAACATTAATACAAAAAATAGTGCTAAAAATTATAACATCAATCATTATATAAATCATGTAAAAAATATTTTTAAAAAACTAAGTAATCTAATTTGTACTAACCTTTAAATATGTACTCCACATGTCAGCATCTGCAGTCACATTTTTTTTTTCATCATCCCAACCAAAACCACTTGTTTCTCCATTATTTCTCACATCATAAATAACATGATAATGTTTTTTCGATAATTTACAACGAGATTCAATATGTGGTTTTTATTTTAAACCATGTCTTGGTAATTTCTGATCTGATATCCTTTCCAATTCTTTTTGATATCCTTTCCTTAATCCACTGCCATTTTCACCATCAAAATTTCCATTTTCTTTCATCTCAAGCATGGTCTCTACTAACTTATCATCTTCAACAATAGTCCAAAAACGGTTACTACCTTTGCTTTTGCGAGATCCAATATTCCATTGCATACCTGACAAAAGTAGCACTGCATCATATCATCAAAAATATGTTCAATGTTAAAAATGATCACACCATACACAACCAGAAAGTGTACAACTTTTTAAAAACAAGAATAATCCAATATTAATTAACATTAACAAAATGGAAAATAATCCAATAAATTGAAATAATGCATGTCATTAACAAAAATATTAAACTACCTAAAGCTAATAAAAATAAAGACCCTAAAAATATGAAAGTCTATATTTTTATCCAATATTTCTATTTTGCCTCCATTCATCAAACATTTGATTGGCTAAAGTTTGTCTCCAATTTGTCCATTCCTCAGATGGTTCAACTGAAGTGATCGGCTCTCCATCTAACTCGACTCCACCTTCGTTTTCTTCTTCTTCCTCTTCTACATCTAAGTCAGCTTCTGCTGGATCAATAGGCATATTTCTTCTTATATGATTATGAAGAAGACAACAAGCCATTATAATCTTACTTTGCAATTTAATAGGATACTAATTTAAGTTCTTAATGATATGCCAACAAACTTTCAACAACCCAAAATATCTTTCAGTAACATTTCTAACTGAAGAATGTTTCATATTAAAAAATTCTTCGGTGGTATTTAGTTGATATCCTGGAGTTTATTCACTGAGGTTATATCTTTGACCTTGAAATGGTGTAAGAAATCCTTTGTCGTTTGCATATCCCACATCCGTTAGATAGTAATAACCTAAAATATTAAGAATATCTTAAAATAAATAAGAAAATTTTAAGTAATATATATATTACACTTTAATATTTTACTTTTTATTTTTAGGTTACCATCCCTAATTGATACTCCATTTCTTCTACTTAATGCAGCTCGGAGCAGTCCCGCATCTGTAGTTGAACCTTCCTACCCAGGGAGTACATAAATAAATTGCATGTCTTATGAGCATACTCCTAAAACATTTATAGCTAGGTCACCTTTTCTATTTCAATACTTGGGCTTAACAGCTTCAGGTACCCTCACTTCTATAGAAGTACCGTCTAGAGCACCTAAATAATTCTACAAAATCAAATTCCATGAATACTTATATCATATAATTAAGAAATAAACATATCGATTGATATATTAAATAGTAAATATTTACCTTAAACCATTCCATTTCTCATCTGTGGAATTCTAAGGTATAGGTTCAAACACTTTAAGCAATTCTCCTTAAAGTCTAAGAATCGAATTTAATACTCGATTAAAATGCCTACTAACTGTTTCTCCTGAGCATAAGAAGTCAATCTTTATCGTACGATTTTTCTCGTGACGTCAAGAAAATATAGAAACATTGCTACTTGTTGATCTACAGTTATGTTTCTGGTATCTATTAATCGACCAATAATTCTAAGCATATTTACTAATCTTCTAAATGTGAATCTATCCATACGCAACTCCAAACGACATGTTGAATCACTAGCATATATCAACCTATGAAGATATCAGGATCAATCATATTCATCAATAGAGTATGGAGCTTTCAAACAATATTTTCCATGATGCAATACTACGACCGAAAGCTTGTGTAATATGACTCTTAACATGTCTAATCGTTTCTTTTGCATATCCATTAATAAATAAAATAATTTTTTCTTTGCAGCCAAATCCATTCCAGCCATTTTGTATCACCTATCAATTAATCAACAAATTTGAAAATAAAAAAATTAAAATTTATTGAATAGATATAAGAAATTACTAATTTTAAAGTATCAAAAATTATTACTACATAAATACAGCATATGAATGTAACATAAATATGATTACTTATGTCGGGGCATTCGGCATGCCTCACAGACATAAGTTCAAGCTAAATCTGTGATTAAGTCCCATGTTTCAAGCATCTGTAAGAATTTATTAAAAATTAACAAAAGAAAAGCAATTAAGTCATCCCATAGAGTGGCTGCCAGAAGGAAACTAGAAGCAGTAATACAGATAATGGCAATCTAGCGATATGCTGATATCAACTTTTGTTTTTATGTTAGGAATAATGTAGTTCTGCTTTCACTCTCCAGTTTATTCTATGTACAAATGATACTAAACAGCCAAACTAAATATAGATCCTCAGCTGTAAAAGACATGTTGGACACTAAACACCCAAAGACCAAGAGCAAAAGGGTAGTATTTATGGTTATTGATCATGCCCACTTAGGACGTGTGCGTAACTATCCAAAGATTGATCGTACTTGATCTAGAACAAGATATATAGATACGTAATGTAATTTAAGGGAATGGCTCTCTTTTTCATGGTTAGTTCCATTCTATGACAACATGAAGAAATCAAAGGCATGTTTATATAATGATCGAAATAAGAACTGCACAAAAGTAAAGCAAAAACAAAACAAACTATCCAAATAAAACCTACGAATATTAGAACATTGACAAAAAATAAAAGAAAAGAATGAGAAAGGACAAATCTTTCATCCCATTCAATTCCAAAATGCCCCATTTTCCAGAACCCATATACAAGCATACTTAGTCATAAAAACTGTAGAAGAAAAGATGGAAACTTGTTAAGAAACATCTTAGTTTATTACATGTAAAAGACCGTAGTACCGAGTTTGAGTGGAAACCTAGCCGAATCTGCAAATTTGAAGTATTAGGGGAAAGCAAGAAAGGCCAACTATAACTGTTACTTTGGCTGTAGATAACTTATAAGAAAAAGAAGAAATTGAATGCGCTTACTAGTACTATAGAAGAGAATAAAGGTGGTGAACGTTGATGGATGACTACCCTCCAAGCCAGACGTTAATGGAGTTGAGAGAGAGAAGTTGAACAGGACGAAGATGGTATTTGAGAGAGAGAAGTTAAAGAGAGGTAGGTTTTATAAAAAAGAGTTTCGAAGATTTGAGAGGGAGGGGTTTTTTGACTAACATATTTTTTTGATTAAATTCCTGAGGAAAGTAATCTAAATACCAAGGGGAGTGGTGGGATTTAGAATCCAAGAAAAGTGCTACTATTTTCATTCCACCTTCTTTCGCTCCTTATTCAAATTTTATCTGTAACAATACAACTCTCTCAACCTTAATAGACTTTTATACTAGTCAGCAAAGTAATAATTTAATCACATGAACATGTCATTGTAGTTTGGCATCTTCCAGAATTGTTAAATAATTCCAATGGTTATTTCATATAAAGTAATAGTAAATTTTGTATGACGTAGTGTTTATTATGAATAATGTGATGGTATATTTTGAAAAATGTGGTGATATATTTTGTCTATTATAGTCATATTTCTTGTATAAAACTATGGTGTTTTTATTAAATGCACTGGTTTTTATAAATATTATTTTTATATTTTTTAGAAATGAATGGTAATAATTATAAATGCATGACTATTATTTATTTTAGAGTTATCTCTTATATAGTTGTATGAATAAAAAGTCTAAAAGTTTTGACATTTGTTTCTTTTTTCTCACTCTATAAAGGAACTGAAAATGAAATAAGAACATCATGAAAGTGAATAAAAAGTAATCAACAAGCATAAATGTTTTATTTTAAAATAGATATTGATAATGTTTATAAATAAATTTCATGCCAAAGAAAATTTTAATTTGATTTGAAACTTATATTTGTAAGTGGAGGAAGATGTAGTTGTTGGCGGCACAAGTAGTAAAATCGCCGCAAAATGACCAAAGTAGGAAGTTTGGATTAATTTAAAAAAATTAGTAATTATTTTTAATAAAATATAAAGGTATTTAGTTGCTGATGAGATTTTTGAATATTTACAGACTTGTCAAATGAGATGTTATTCACAAAATGTATATGAATTTATGCATAGCCTTATTTTTAAATAGTTGAAGTAGGTGATCAATATGGAATTATGTGAACTTAAAGAGATAGGGTAATATGTCATAATTTAAAATTATTTTAGCACCCAAAATCTTCCAAAATCTATCTTAATATGTTTAAAACTTAATATTTTGTTTATTTTTGCAGGATATGGCTTGAAGATGCTATTTGAGTGAGAAAATAATTAGGATTTAATCCAAATTTGTAGATTTAAATGGAGGAGCAATCTCAATAATAATCAAGGGTGAATCAAGGAGATTTAGGATAATAAAATATTTTTATTTTGTAGATTGGGATCAAATTATTAGAATCAAAGTTAAATATAAGAAAAATAGTTTAATGTGATCGTAGGTGTGGGCAGGCTCAATACAAATTAAAATTTTTAGACTTCAAATTTGTAAGAGAAAAATATGTTTAAAATGGTTTTAAACCTTATCTTAGCTAAATTTGGGTAAAAAATCAATGAAGTTATAATTTAGCATACAACAAAATCATAATATTTTCACATGGTTTCAACAGCTATAAATAGAGCCAAGACGTAAAAGAAAAAAACATCACATATTCCAGCCATATGTTCTAACTTCTCAATCTTCTTTTTCCTCCTTTCTTTAGTATATAATAGAATAGTCTTTCTTTAGATGCTAGTTGTTGGAATGACTATTAATGGTTAATTCTTTTATTTCTTAGTTGAAGGAAGTGAAAGCCCTTTTAAACTTTGTAGATTGGGAGATAATTGGGTCTATTCTTCTTTATGCTTCTATTTTATGATTTTTCACTTGATTTCTAAAATTTAAAATTAGATTATTAATGAAATGATCATTTGCTAGATTAAATATTGAATATATAAAAGTTCAATTTAGTTAATCATTTGTAGCAACTATAAGTTTTAATTTGTTAAGTCAAAAATTAATACTCTAAAGAAAAGCATTTAACTATATTACATATAACTGTGGCTATTATGTTATCTTGCTTCAATGCTCTTTCTTTTCTTAAAGTTGTTTAATTAAATTGTTGATCTATCTAAGGTTGTTAAACAATAAGGGTTAATTGAATTACATATTCTTGATTAACTAACTTTAAGGAAAGACAAATATTCTATATCACATCAAATATATGATTAATGAAATAATTTTGTGCCAATAAACAATTAAAGTTTCAAAGGGTAGAAGCAACCATAACCAAGGTTCATTTATTACTTATTTTATTTTCTTTATTGCAACCTTCTAGTAATTATTTCCTTTCACAATGATTGGTAAATAAGAATTCCCCGTGAGATCGACTTCGACTTCCTACTATTACTTTTGTTTAATTATAGAGAACTAACTTAGGATACATATGATAAGTCCACTGTAGAGATGTTTCAAGTAAGGAGGGACTTTATTTACTGATTGTTTCTTTGCTTAGATCAAAATGACTTTACATTGATAAGAAAAAAAAAGGAGGATTAACTAAAGGAGATTTATGGGGACATTGAGTACATATAAAAGATAAGATATTTAAACTTTGTGAGAATTATGAAGTTAATGATCAAGTAGTTATTCAGTTTGCACTTTACAAAGCCAAGGGTGTGCAGATGGAGGAAAGTTTCTCACAAAACTTCTTTTATGCTATGGTTTTTTTTAACACCAACTATGAAGTCAATATGCATTTAATGGATAACATGGTCGATGTTGATGATTGAGAACAACTAAGTTAGGTATATTTTATTCTCAAACATATTTTGAGGCATGTTTGCAATTTCTATTTAGTTTTAAAGGTCAAAGGTGTTATGCCTTACCTGGATGTCCTGACACCTTATAGAAATATCCACAATCATTTCCAGTAAAGAAACATATGACTTCCTTGCATAAAGTGCGTATATATTTCTTATGGAAATGTCTATAATATGTCTAAAATCATTGTCAAACATGCTCACTTCATTATTTGCTCCAATCCATTAAGTTAAAATGTCAAATAGTGACATTTTATCAGAACCAATAAGGAATGATACAAGAAATAATAATGGATCAAAGAATCATCTACATATTCTTATTTATACTATCAAAAGTCCAGATATTGTATGTATTCATCAATGCACTCAGTTATGATCTCATGCGATGCTTAATAAACTCAAGATAATTGCAACACCTTTGGCTTGTAATTATCTTGAATATAAACTCAAGATAATTACAAGCCAAATATTTATCTGACTTGGATAGCACATTTAAATTGATTACAAATGTATGAAAATAAAAGGTAACAAATTGCACAATTAACAAAAATACCATGAATAAACATAATTATAACACCCTCAAATCTCGGAAGCATCACCCATCCATATTAAAAAGGCATGAAGGTTTAAATCCCATAAACTTGAAAAATGAAGTCAAATTTTCCTAATCTCAAACATTATATGCTCTAACCTTTGAATTTTAATATTATACTCATTTCGTGAAGATGTAAAAGAAATTAAAGGGAGTTCCATCATCTTAGTATTAGATGCCACATATTGGCACTTATGACACAATAACTTTAGTAACATCATAGTCCTTGGAGGGGTGAACTAGAATACACCTCCTTAATTTTGAACTTGTAACTGAAGCTAAACTCATTTTCTTTATATGAATTAAAAGTTCTTAAACCAAATCAGCATTTGGGTGCTTCCTAGATAGGCTCCGAAAACATGTTTTAGTTGTTTAGGGTTTTATTATTTCAAGATGTTATTCCTTTTTAAGACTATTTTTTGGGTTATAGGCTTTCATATTATTGTAATTAATAGCTTATGTTTTGGTTTAATCAAATTACTTTGTAGAGGGTTTAATTCATCTTTGTTCTTAGACAAACTTTTGTTAGGTTTTCTAATAGCTATCTTATCTTATTTGATAGCGAGGATCAAATCTAGGATCTTATGACTCCCAATCCTTTTTTTCAATAAGGGTGGTGATTCGTATCCTTATTTTGTATTTTCGTGTTTCTTTTTTAGATCAAATTTATCATAATAAAATGGTCATTGGTCTTATCATATTGATATTAAATCTCACTAATCGTATCATTAAGGGTCTTATTATAATTTGGAATTAGACTCATCTTTTATAGTCAAGTTTGTTCTTAAAGTTCTATTGTTACATTTTCAATATTCTTATGTATTCAATTCCATAAATTTAATTTTATTAATTTTCTTGTTGTTCTTAACATTCATTAAAAATAAATTATTCTTAAGTGTTTAGTTCCTTATTTCTTTTTCAACTTAATGAAAATTTCTTATTTATTATTATTTATTATTATTGCTTAATTCATTCTTATCAAGTTCTTTTTCTTTCATTATATTTAATATAAGGGTTCTATAGAGCTTAATTTTATGTTCTTAAGTTTGTTTGTTTACTTAGCCTCTAGTTATGTTTCTTTATTTTAGTTTTCTATCTTATATTCTTCTTTAGGAGTTATTTGACAAAAGGGAAAGGTTTTAAACTACCTTTCTTGATTTGGATTGTCTAGTTAGAAAAGAATCTTTAGTTAAGAGTTTAAGTTATAAATAGTATGAATTTTGAGAGAAACACATGAGAAAATGCTTTTACTACTAACATTTTCTTACATATGCGTTATGATTTAAACTTGAAACAAAAACTCGTCTAAAGATAAGGGAGTATGTGAGAAGGAAGGAGTGAGGATAAATTAGAATTTCATTATGGACATAATACAATTCAATGTAAGCATCTCAATAGGCAATTTGGTAGAGTGAAGGATAAGTTGGAGAAATATGAAGTTATCATAGTTTGATTACAACGTAATCCACCTATATCTATTAGAATGGATAACTTTAATGTCTATGATGAGGTAGAGAGTATTGAAAACTACATGAGGGAGGAGGAAAAATAAGCCTTTAAGAGTGAAGAGGATATGGATGATGATATGCTTAGTTTAAAGGTTGCTAGTGATAGTGCTTTTAGAAAATAGTTTTCTTGTTAAGGAAAAGTTTTTTCTAGTGTGATTTGAAATAGTTTTCTAGTTGGATTAGAATTTGTTACTTATATAATTTTGAAAAAGGAAAATTTCTAAATTATAATAAGAAAAGGCAAATTTTATTGAAAACTTATTTTCAATTAAATTTTGTTAAATAAGTCTTAGAAATAGTTTCCTATTGATTTAAAAATTGTTTTAAATCAAATCAATTTTCTATTAGGAATAGAAATATAATAAATTTATGAATCAATGAGTTTAATCTAATTTAACATTTCCAAGGAGTTGGAAATATTATTTTAGATTATGAAAATCGATAACTAGAACCAAACGAAGCTTGATGTTCTATGCATATAATGTTATTTTATATTATGAAGATCAATAACTAGAATCCAATAACTAGAATCAAACAAAGCTTAATGTTCTATGCATATAATATTATTTTATATTATGAAGATCAAAAGCTAGAATCAAATAAAGTTTGATGTTCTATGCATATAATTTGATTATGAGCGTATAAGTTGCATATTTGAATATATGTTTGACATATTATACATGTTCAATTGTATATACACACATGCAATTTTCTGTTTGATGAGATGAACAAAATTAAATATGTTGTTAAATATGAAGTACAAGTTGAGAAAAAAATTGTTGTCTTCCACTATTGTAAGAATAACCAAAGTTTTATTTATTATTAAGCTTATGAAGCAAATTCAAGGTCGCTTTAACCAGAATATGATTAATCTTATGATAGCAAGTCCTACTTAACTAAATTTGTATGATTTGGATAAGCAAACTCATGATTACATGAATTTAGAGGTAGGGTTAATAATAACATATAACATATATTTTAGTAAAAGTTGTCACCTAATAAATCTAGGAGTTATATGAGATGTAATTAATAAAATTGTTATCTACCTAATTTAAGTTTAGTTGGTTTGCTGAGCAAATTCAAGATCAACTAAATTTAAATAAGATCGTAGCCACTAGAGAGAATGAAGTAATCTTTCCAAATAGTAGTAAAGGTTATTATTTCGAATAAAATAGTGGGAGTAATCAAATACATAATTAAAGTCCTAATCTTATTTTGTAGTCATGGAATATAATCAATTGCTTTCTTTTCTTACATTTATATTTTATTCTTACATTTATATTTTGTTCTAAGTTGAATTTATCTTGTTTAGTATAGTTGATACTAATAGTTAGTGAACCGAATATCTTAAACATAAGTTATGTTAGATAGAAAAATTGTATATCCATTATGCGATTTTGCTATTAATCTTTGTTGAGGATTTGATGTTAAAGTTTTAGAGATATGTCAAAATCATATAGATGATGAGATGTAGTTGACATTTTGAGTTGAAAATTGCTAGATAAACTTTGATAAAAACATGTAAGATGTATGTCAACATCCTGATAGCAAGATGTAAGAAGTTACATGAAGTAAAGAAAGAAAGGTCTAGTACCTTGATGAAATTGATTTACTCAATTTAGCTTCCTTAAAGCATAATTATGGGCTAAAATTAAAGGCATTTGCTATAAAATGATAATTTTATCATTAGAAGAAAAAGATTGCATGAATTTTTTTGCCTATACATAATATGATAGAGATCATATTTATCTCTAGTTCATGCTTATGAGTATTTGATACTGAATTTAGATTCAACATCATTATAATGCTCAATGTATGATAAGAAATAGATTGTTGAGTAAAAGTAGTGATATGTGCTTAATTGATTGTTTAATTAAGTCATAACATTTAGCGATTAATGACATGAAATTACTTAAGATGCTCAATTTGACTCATATGTGATTTTAGGCACAATTCAGATACAAAGAAGTTAAAGTGAGTCGAAATCATAATATTTGGGTCACTATGAACAATAATACTCACTTGTTTTCATGGAGCAAGAAAAAAAATGCAAAAATTGTAAAAAAAATGCAAAGAAGATTTAAAGTTGCTCACGGCACGTGCATGAAATTTACATGTAATTATGTGAATTAACAATAGCCCATACAACGTGTTTTATGGGAATTAAATGAAGATAAAAGACTGCAAGAAGAAGAAGTAAAACACAGACATGGAAGCATCAAATGACCAAAACGATGTATGCAGTAGCTGGAAGCATGAGGTAAAACATCAACGCTCGGACAAGAAACAAGGAGAAAACGCAGCGCAATAGATGGGAAGCAAGCACGCCAAAATGCAATCCACGTCAAAAGAAATGCAGACATCGTTTACGGTTTACGTAGACAACAAATAGCATGTGTGTTTATGTAAGCAATATCTGCGTAAATATGCATGAAACACAAACGTTTGGCTAGGTTTTAAGGCTTTATGGAAAAATAAAAATGAAGAGGAAGGTGGATCGAAAGCTAATTAGAAAAGGGAGGTGCAAAATAGAGAAAAGAAGACAGAAAGAAGGGAGGTGCTATAGGAAGGGTTTCGGCTAGGATATTCAATGGGGCTGAAGCATTTTTTTTGGAGAGACCCATTAAGGGTTAGATGTCCAGACGTCGATTTTGATGTGACATCAACGTTGACAACCTAATTTAAGTATATTTTACTGTTTTTGTTGTGTCTTTCTCTTATTAGAAATTGATTATGTTATCCTATGTTAATTGATTTGCATTTTGTGTATGGATAATTGTATTCTTGTTATTGTTCGGTTATTAATATATGAACCAATTGCGTATTGTGAAAAGGTGACTTTAATGTGTTCATTAAATCGTTTATTTGCAAACTCATTGCTAGAATTTCAATATAATTCGTAATTGATATGTTGAAATTCATGTGTAGCAACTAATGATTCGTAATCAACAGAGATAACATAACCCAAGTTAAAATGCGTCGTATGTAGTTATTGCCTTAATTAATCAATTTTCCTATTTTGTAATGCTACTACTCAATTGAATATAGAAATCGTATCCTAGGTTACTTGGTAGTTAGGTTTAATAAACAATCATATCTTGATTAAACACCACCTAAGGGAAAACTCAAGTTAATTATTAACCCACGATTAATAGTTAATAAGATAAGTTTGAGAACAAAAAATCAATGAAATATGTTTAATTAAGGTGTAGACCGAGATTGAACCAAATAACTAGGTCCCTACTGAATTCCCCACTTTTGTCATTTTTTCACATTTTTTCTTTACATTGCTTTTGTTAGTTATATTAGCTTTATTTTATTTTCTTATTTCTAAAACCAAAACCAAGCTAAACCTAAACACCGATTAATTTTATTCCATCAACTTTACACACACTCTCTGGAGGATCGATTTAGACTCACCACTGCTATAGTAGTAGTCTACTTTATTTTGACTAGCGTTATGATGCGCTGCTAATTTTGGCGATGTTGTCAGGGAGTGCGGTGTTGTAGTTTTTGTTTCTGATTTAATTGGTGTTTTGTACATATTTTTTTTAATTAGTTTCTTTTCAGTTATTTCTTAATCTTTCACTTTTTGTTTAGTATTTATGTGAAAAAAATATGACATAGATAAAGGTAATTTCTTTTATAACTTTTATTCTTAATCCTATAGTCAAGGTTGGACTGATCAACCTAACTTTGGTTATGGATGGAATAACTATTAAAATTACTTCTATGATAGCTTGTAGGAAGCACAACAATTTCCATACAGATGAGAAGTTTCCTATCATGACTCCAGTCCACCTCTGGAAGAGTTGATTAATATTGTGAATGCTAATACTTTGCAGTTGTAGCATAATACTCTACAATTCCAGCAAGATAGAAGGCGATTTCTATAAAATACATGATCTAGCGCCTAAGATGAAGTAAATCACTTGTTAATATAGAAATCACGTATAATATGTAAAATACAAAAGAAGGGGGGTTGAATTGTGTTAAATCGCCTAAGATAGCAATCTTTAAAATCTTCTTGATTTTCTTGAAAAATTCAAACGATAACACAACAATGCACTTAATTCATTTAAGTAATGCAACAACGAAAATAGTAGTTATTCTTCTAACAATAAGAAATTAAAGAGATAAGGGTTAGAGAATATGACACCGTGATTTATATTGGTTCACCCTTAACCTTAGGGCTATGTCCAGTCCTTAGAGTTTATTTGAGATTTCACTATCTCTTGCAACTTTATAAGTATTATTTTTACTCTTCCAGAGCCTCTTTATAAGTATTATTTCACAAAGTATTCTTTATCTGCTATATCTTAGCCTCTTCAGGCTCTGGCCTTCCTTTCACTTGAAAAGATATTTTTTGAGCTTTCTATCCTCACATTATAGGTGTTCTTGATATCTTTTCTTCCTTCTTTTCACTCAGGATATTTTTATAGTATACTCACTTGATCACATAATTATTTTTTGTAAGTAAAGTAAGTATAAGTAAAAGTTATTTTGTCTACGATTACAACCAATATTTATAGTCTAATTCTCTAACAGTTTTCTTGAGAAACCTGCTTGTAGAATCTTCAGAGAGATGTTATTAGTTGAGTCTTGTAACTAACTCCAACTAACTAATTAACTTTGTAGATTATTCTTCAATTATATCTCCTTGATTTGATTTGTATGCTTTGTCTAGTGTCTTTGCTTCATCTTACGTCTTCGGTTCATCTTATGTCTTCACTTCATCTTATGACTTCGTCTTAGTCTTGTGACTTCGCATAGTGTTGTGACTTCGTCTTAGTTAGCTTTTACTTGAATATCATCTTGATTTGATGATTTGTGTTACTTACATTTATCTGCACACTTAATAAACTCATCAAAACAGTTCACACACTTCTATTATTATTATTATTTAACTTTCATCAAAATCAATAGAAGAAGTGAAGTCTTCGTGACTTAACAATCTCCCTCTTTTTTATGATAATAAATAATCATAATATTAGAAGATAAAAATAATATTCAAACGAATAACGATAATATTTAGATGAATAATATTCAGACAAATGATATATTTATTCAAACGAATAACGAAAGATATATAATATGATAAAAAAATTTCTAATACTAATTCTCCTCTCCTTTCTACTATTCTCCCCTTATTTGTTATTAATAAAAAAACATGTCATTTCAGATGCTTCAAAATTTCAGAGAACATATGTTGAATATCAGCTCGAATCATCTTGAGGTCTTCTTCTATAAAAACACGTAGAAATGCTACTTCCTCATGAAGATCACCCACTTTGTCACTTAGTTCATCAACCTTAGTATCAGTTTCTTCAACATGTTTAGCTAAGGCTTCTTAAACTTCCTTCTTCTTTTGACTAGCTTCAGTCCATTTGATGAAATTCTTCAAGAGCTCCAAATTAACAATAGAATCTTATAGCTTTTCACTAATTGGATGAAGATACTCAGAGGCAGACGAATTTCTAGTTGAATCATCTAATTCAATAATTTTTATGAAGGGTAATTGGAAAGGTTGTGTTTGGTGAGGGATGTCAAGATCATTAGGTTTGGATAGTTTGAAAATTGGTTTCTCTAGAGGTGTAAGATATCTTTAACTGAAGGAATGAAACCTAAGGGTTTGAAATGAATAAGTAAATGCACAAAGGTTTCAAAGTAAAAACGGATACCTTCAATTGTATTACTTTTGTACCTTTCTTCTGATATTGTCCCAACTACTTTGAAACTTTCATGATCTGTAGTTGATGCCAAAGTTACTTCCTGATGCCTTTGATATATGATGTGATATATAGACGCCTACAGGTTGAGCTGCATGACATACATCGTCTATATTCTTCATCGCCACTCGAATTTCTTCTTTCGTAAGATCATCTTCTTGTTTCTCAAGAAATTTCTTCTTCTTTTCTTTATCTTTGCTATCTATCAGTGTTAGACATCTAAGTTGTACATCTGGTACAATCTTTATTGTCATTCTACTTGTCATTGGATAGATTGTGTAAGGATTTTTTGTCATCTTCAACAAATATGGTTTTGCCTTTTCATCTCGCAGAATTTCATACAATCTTCTTTCTTTAGGGCTTAGAAGATGTATCACCTGATCTTTACTGTTACAAGTTCAACTTGAACCTTAACTTTCTATTTAGAAGGTTCTCTGATGATAGTTGAACCTCTGTTACGACCAGGTATTAATTCTTCTATAATCTTCATCTTCAAATCTTCTTTCTTCATTGGTTGAGGGGGATTGTAAGTTACTTGCTGCTTTCGAACAGTTTGTGTCTTTTGTTGAACATCAGACAATGAAACCTTCTTTTTTTGAATCAGCATCATCTTCTTTTGTTCTTCTACTGACTTGGAAGAGAGTTGTTGTTGAGACTTCTTCTGCTCAAATACTAACTTCATTTTTATCTTTATCTCTCCAGATGGTTGTTCTGATTGAGTTTGAGGGATAGAGACAATTGCTATGGTAGGTTGTTGTTGTTGTTGTTGTTGTTGTTGTTGCTCCTTTGCATTTTCAGAAATATCAAGAATCAACGTTTTTTTGCTTCTTCTGTTCTTGTTGTCATAAGGTCATCAATCTTGGCGACCTTCTTAACTTTTTGGGTCTTTTTGATTGGAGCGTCTCCAGCTTCCTCTTTAAAGACACTTTATGAGTTAGTTGTTGAACTTTACTTTCCTTCCTTTTAGGAATCGTCTTGTCTTGTATTGACTTATCAGATGATTGTTTAACTTTTACCTCCGTTGAGATTCTTTCGGACGATCGAGGTTTTGCTTGTATTTCAAAAGAAACATCTTCTTTCCTGCTTCGTCTGATTAAAAGCTCCCCCTTAGATTGTGCTTTTGGTGTGAAATCTTTATCCGCTTCAGCTTCAGTCTTGAACCCCATTTTGTGAATAGTAGAGGCATTGATAAAACTTGTCAATAAGATTCCAGATTCTTTGAAGAATCTTGTCAACAGCATACCGTAAGGTAAAGAACCACTATTCAAATGATAATCCTCCCTAGCCTTTATCATGTAATTCAGAATCAAGAACGGAAGATTAATAGATTGATGTGTGAGTAGATGAAATAGACAATGTTCATCATTCATTGTCACTAAATCCTTTAATCATGCTCTAGGTAGAATATAATAAAGAAGAAGTGAATAAAGAACCCTAGCCTTCAGAATTAGGATTGAAGACTTCTTGACTTTTGAATTACTCGATCCATATAGTTATCGATTGATGTTGCCTTCATTTATGTGACTTTAAGCAATCCACTTTGTATTGTTGAACAATTTTGCCCCTTTATTTGGACACTCAATAGCCTTCATAATGGAATCTTGTGTGACTATCACTGACAACCTATCTACCATTGATACCAAGGTGTTATCTACCACCTTTGCATTCTTCTAGAACTCTTATACTTTATTTGGATACACTGTTTCTCGAATATTGAAGAAATTTTCCCATCCAGCTGTTTTGATCTCAGGTTCGATATCCATTCAATCATCCTTCAAATTAGTGAAATTGACAAGTCTCCCATAGACAAGAGATTTCGACATTTTTCTAATCTATAATGAATAAACACTAAACACAGAAATATATTTAACTTAAAGATTTTTTTGAGGTTAGTATCTAGAAGATATTGAAAGAAAGATATGAAATAAAAATGAGAAAATTTTGATATTGAGAACAAAGGATTGGATCGTCTTTGTTGAGAGTACTTTGAAGCAAGTCGGTTACTAAGAAAATTCTAGACTGTAGAGTGTTGCAGATTTTGGGATAAATTTTTTTTATAAAAACTCTTGAAAAGTTACTGTTTGTAACGTCTGTGACTGATCCACAGGTAATCATAAAATTGATACTACCGAGTGAAAGTTACCATTACTATCTCTTCTGAAAACTTACTACTTTTCTACTTCATTAGGACGAATCGTCTGGATTATAGAGTTTCAGATGAATGGTCATTTAACATTACCACGTTTAGATTTCGTCTAAGTTCTTTGAATCTGTCTCCACTTAAGGGGGTAAAGATATTTGCTCATTGTTGATTCGCCTCAACAAATTGTAGATTGATGATCCCTCTCTATGTATAGTCTCTTATAAAATGATGTCTAACTTCAATATGCTTTACCCTTGAGTGTTGTATTGGATTCATTGAGAGATTGATAGCACTTGTGTTGCCACAGAAGATTGGAATTTGATCTTCTTGGATAGAATAATCTTCTAACTAATACTTTATCTATAACATTTGTGAACAACAGCTTGCAACTGACATGTATTTAGCCTCTGCAGTAGATAATGTAATTGAACTTTGCTTCTTGCTTGACCAAGAAATTAGATTATGACCAAGAAAGTGATAACCTCCACTTGTACTCTTTCTATCAATCCTACCTCTAGCATAATCAGCATCACAGTAGGCAATTAACCTGAAATCTTTACCTTTCTCATACATTAAGCAAAGATCAGTAGAGCCTGCCAAGTATCTCAATATTGTTTTAACAGCAATATAATGAGATTCTCTAGGATCTACTTAAAATCTTGCACACAAACAAACACTAAACATTATATTAGGTCTGCTTGCAATTAGGTAAAGTAAAGAACTAATAATTCATCTAAAAAGAGTTTGATCAATCTTCTTACTAGCTTCATCCTTAGATAGGACTATTGAAGGATGCAAAGGAGTTGACATTGGTTTAACATTTTCCATTTTATATTTGACTAAAGTTCTTTGATACACTTTTGTTGATGAATAAAAATCTTTTCTTTAGTTTGCTTAATATGTAAACCAAGAAAGAACTTTAATTCACTCATCATACTCATTTCAAATTCACTTTTCATAAGAGTCTTAAAACTTGAACATAACTTTTTAGAAGTTACACAAAAAATGATATCGTCTACATATATTTGCACAACAATAAAATTATTTTTAATACTTTTCCTAAATAAAGTTTTATCAACTTGACCTCTAATAAAGTCATTTTTAATCAAAAATGAACTCAGATGATTATACCACGCACGAGGTGCTTCTTTCAATCCATACAAAGCTTTATGAAGTTTATACACATAATCTGGTTTATCAATATCTTAAAAACCACGAGGTTGTTTTACATAAACTTTCATCTATAAAACTATTCAAAAAAGCACTTTTCACATCCATTTGAAACAGTTTTATATCATGAAAAACAGCATATGCAAGTAAGATCGTAATAACTTCTAATCTAGCAACAGGAGCATATGTTTCATTATATTCTATTCCTTCTTGTTGATTATAGCCTTAAGCTACTAATCTAGCTTTGTTACGGGATACTTTTCCTGATTCGTCTAGTTTATTCTTGAATACCCATCAAGTTTCTATGATAGATTTATTGGATGGTTTAGGGACTAGAGACCAAACTTTTTTCTTAGTAAATGATTTAACTCCTCTTGCATAGCTAAAATCTAAGCTTCATCTTGAAGAGCTTCATCAATTTTCTTAGGTTCTAATTAAGAAACAAAAGCTATATTGGTCTCTCTCCTAAACTTAGCTCTAGTTCTCACTCCTTCTGATGTTTCTCCTATAAT